>CAUYQS010049420.1:0-23845 GCA_963574585.1 Otolemur crassicaudatus | reverse complement strand
CTGGTTAATGTAACCTTCATGTCATTTTCTTAGTTATTGTGTTAAGACATTTATATTCTACATTTAGAAAGATTCACATGTACCCTTGTAAGATGAACCATAGGTGTGGTCCCACCAATCACCCTCCCTCCACCCATCCTCCTTCCTCCCCTCCCCTCCCTCTCCCCTTTCCCCATATTCTTAGGCTATCATTTGGTTATAGCTTTCAAATGAAAGCTATAAGTTAGTTTCATGGTAGCGCTGAGTACAGTGGATACTTTTTCTTCCATTTTTGAGATACTTTACTAAGAAGAATATTTTCCAGCTCCATCCATGTAAACATGAAGGAGGTAAAGTCTCCATCTTTCTTTGGATGCATAATATTCCATGGTATACATAAACCACAATAGTCACTATCTTGATGACATCACTCCCTCATGTGGCTGTCTTTTGCCTCAGTGTATAAAGTAATAGAAAATTAAATGAAGAGGGAAAATGATGGTGCTTTTAAGATCAATTATTGTGAATTTCCAAATCATCACCCTATATTTAAGTATAGACAAAGTCATTAACTTTTGATATATTGGGGGGCTGTCTTAGTCAGTTTTTACTACCATAAATCTCATGAGAAATATCATTTTTGATCCTAAAATATTTTGGGAGCAGGATTATGTTCGAAGTAAGACAGAGTCTCTGTTCTTAGAAGTAATCAGGACCATTCATAGTTGATTGCTTTTTAAAAACAAACAAAAGTTATAACCAGTTAAATATATTTGCTAAAAATATTCATTGAACACAGTATATAACAATGTTCTAAATCCTAGATATAAAGCAGTAAGCAAAACAACAAAATTTCCTGCCTTCTTGGAGCTTGCAAAAGTATAGACTAAGTGAGCAAGTAATTGACTAAGAGAAGAAAACAATGAGTGCTATAGAGAAAATTAGAATTAAAGTGCCATAGAGATTAAAGTAGATGTGATTTCAACAGGGTAACGCCTTTAAATTCATACTCAGAAAAGGCCTTTGTGATGTAGTGATTTGTAATCAAAACGTGAATGATATGGAGAAACTAGCTTGTGATGATCAGGATAAAAATTCTAGAACAGTTAAAATAGAAGCCTTAATATTGGAAAGAACTTGGTATGATGGCAAAATAAGAAGTCAGTTTGGGTGTAAAGTAGTTCGAGAGCCACATGATAGAATAGATCACAGAGTGAGGCAGAGGCCGGATCAAATAGAATTGTTTACATGTATCAGCAGAGCTAAAACTGTTGTCTTTCAAATAAAACTATTACCCGAGTAGCCAGCCCTGAGCACTTTCCAGATACTCGTAAGCCAGAAGGAAATCATCATAATTTAGGCTTCACTTAGTAGTGAACACAGGCAAACTCATGTTCCAGGCTTTTGTTTTAAGTTATTAATAATTTGTTTTGCATTCTCCTTTACTTTTTTCCCTTCTGTAGAAACAGCAACAACCATTGACTATAGATTTCAGTCCCTGACTCCAGAGCTTTCTAATTTGCTAGATGGGTGTGTAATCAGTGATGATCCCACAGTTGTCTCACAGGTGGTTGAATCTATCATTTAAAATGTTTGAAGTTATAGAAAGGTTGGAATTGAAGTAAAGTATCTAAGGACTATACTAATAGTTTTGAATTTTTGATAATTTTTCTTTTGTTTTAAATCACCTTATGGCTAGGGTGCAATTTTTCAACCTTAAATCTCCTATCAATCACTCTCTTAATTTTACAACTGTTGGCTTCTGTTATATAACTTTTGTGGCCTTTGAAAGCAAGAGAGTAAATGTAACTCAAATAGTTGGCTGTCACTGATGCTGGTACTAGGTCTAACTTTTCGCTCTTAAGAAAAGTTATTTCGCTTTAGAAACACTTTAAAGATAAATCGAACTCTTTTTCTAAAGCTCTGCAATCCATTTATACACACAAGACATAGTAGCATAAGTCTCCCACATACAAGGTTCACAACAGGCAAAATTCCATATATCTGCTTTAGATTTTCCTGTCAAATACATTGTTTTGGCTGCTTTTAAAACATCAAAGACATACCTGCTAGGTTGTGATTTTTTTGTCTTGACTTTTTGAAAGTTTCTACCCCATCCTTTCTTAGATTACATATAAAGTACAGTTCAGTCTTATGAAAATAGGGATCTTGTAGCTCTCTGGCCATAAGGAATTATTAAATTTACATTAAGCTTCTCTGTATTGTCAGTTTATCTCCCTAATATAAAAATAATCATTATGTGATGGTACATTAAAATAAGGAATAGTAGATTTTCCGAATATTGTGCTCTGAGGATCCACTGGCTTGCTGTTCGGATTGTGCATGAAATTAAAAGAGGCTTGAATATATAAATTTTGCCCTGGCATTGTTTGAATGATGGGGATTATGTTAACTCAAGCATGGTTTTGGTGGCTTTGAGCATATATTATAAAATTTTTAATTGGACAGATAGGTGGCTGCTGTTCACAACTGCTGCTTCTGATATTTGTGAGAGTGAAATGTGCCAGATAGAGGAAGAGCTATTGCAAGAGAAAAAAAATTTTTTTAAATTTCAGAACTATGTTACAGACAGTTCAAATCAGCAAAGCATTGCTGACACTGTTAAGAAAGTATCTATTATATTGTTCACCAGAATAAATTTTAGAACAAAGAGATGAGTATAAAGATGAAATAAAATCCATACAAACTAGGGCTGACTATAGATAATACTAGGGCTAAATATAGGTAATATTTAAAGTAAGAACAGTGTTGTGAGAATAAAAATAAAAGTAGAATATAGATATAAAAGAAAATATATTTCTTAGTATATGCAAATTAGAACAGTTTGTAAAACAAGAATGATGAATTTGGAAATTTTGACAATGAATTTTGAAATAGATATTCTTATATAGCAATAAGAAAAAGAATATCCTAATAGAAATATGAGCAAAGGTAATGAGCATGATATTCACAAAGATTATTTATACATGGGCTTGTGCGGTTTGTGTAGGTTTAGCCTCAGTAGAAATAAGAAAATAGAGAAATGCCCAGTAAAAGAATGGTGCATTTTAATAGGCAAAAAGAATCTAAAATATCTGAGTTGTGAGGGTACAAAGGAGTTTCTTTTTTTTTAAATTTCTCATTTCTTTTTAAAAAAATTTTTTTAAAGCATGCAAGCTTTTATACAGACCCATCGATTTTTCTATTAGCATGATATTTTATTGTATTCATTATCTAAGAATAGGAGGCAAAATTGGGGATCCATATCTGAGGTTCTATTTATTTCCTCCATATGGAGTAGGGCTACTCTTTAGTTAGGTATCTACCTACATGGTATGAGATGATGATATGAGAGATGCTTAAAGGCTACTTCTATTTTTTATTGTTTGGGATTCATTGAGGGTACAAAGAATTAGATTACAATGATTGATCCCCGCAAAACCCTTCCTCCCTTTCTATTTACACTCCCTCATTCCCCTTGTACTCTCATTTCTTGGTGATTTGTAAGATGGTATAACTTTTCTGGAAGGCAGTTTAGCAGACTGAAACACAGTGTCTAGAAAAATTTCTTACTGAAGCAGATATTGGTTGGTTGATTCTGGGGATCTGGTGATTTCTCATTGGTTGATTGGCTGACTCTGGGGATCTCTGGTTGGCTCAGGTGAGCACTGATTGGTAGACTCCATTGAACTCCGTTTGACTCTGGGGATCTCTGATTGGTTGACTCTAGTGAGCTCTGATTGGTTGGCTCCAGTGAGCTGTGATTGGTTGACTCCATGGGCTATGATTGGTTGGCTCAGGTGAGCTCTAGACAGCCCAATGTTGAATGGAAGTGTGGGTTCTGAGTGAATTCAGAGTACAAGTGTCACCCCTAGGCAGAAAATGGCCACTTGGCTTTATTTTAAATTTAGGCCTGATGAGCTACTCAAGATCCATCTTGAAGCTCTTTCAGATTCACATTTGGTACGTGGTTCTCCAAATATACAGCCTTGTTAAAAAAGGAAGATAATTCCTACAGCAGGCACAGCTCTGTTGTACTACTCTAGAAACTGAGCAGAGAAGGTAAAGGTCAAAAAGGTTGAGAAGCTGAAGCAAGTATCATCTCAGTAGTTGAATGGGCCACAACATGCCCCTTCCATTGATAATTTCACATGTCTGAGTACAGAGCTAGTCCACTGTCAAAATAGTCCAATAAGCAGCCAGAGAAAAGAGAGGAAGCCTACAATAAAATGGTGTCAGGAAGATAAAGCAGAGAAAGTATGAAGAGTGTGTTTCTGTGGCCTATGATGATTTCAACAGATAACCTGGCAGCTTGAGCACTAGGAGACAGCATTGCCATGCAGTGCCCTTCCAGAAAAATTAGGTTGTTTTATTCCAGATGTCTTATAGCACTTAGTACAGTATTTCTCTGAACATGGTCTGGGAACCATCTGCATCACTGTCAGGGATGGATGGAAGCTTTTTTGAAATATGGGTTCCTTAATTCCCACATTCCACTTCAGACCTACCAAATTAGAATCTTGGGGGTGGGGCCTAGTTACATACATTTTAATGAGGTGATTTGAATATGTACTAAAGTTTGATAATTACTGCAGAAATCTTTGAGGTGTACCATCATGTCATGTGTAGTACTTGGCACCATGGTGCTTAGTGAATTTAAACAGTTCTAACAAATGATTGGCTTTTGTGTTACTTGCTCAAACCCAAGCATTTTCTTTTCTTTTTCTTAGTAGTTTTGCAATATCTATGAACTGTATCAGAGTGACAGAGTGAAAACTGGGCATAGACAGAGGACATTGCCTCCTTCATAGAGAAAATTAAAACTATAGCTTCAGCTCCCTCAACTTCCTCCTTGCTTTGTATCTATCCTTAAGGGGAAGACATTCAGTCTATTATAATTCTGATGTTAACTGTATGTTTTCCAGAGTTGTTCCTTGATTGCTAAGGACTTTTTGAAATCAAAACTGGAGGTTAGATTTTGTCAAATGATATTTCTGCATCATACACCCATGCACTTATTTGTAAAAGTTGACATGCATGGGAGCTCACACTTATAAGTGAAAACATTCAGTATTTGTTTTTCTGTGTCTGAGTTCTTTCACTTATGAAAATGGCCTCTAGTTCCACCTGTGTTGCTTCAAAAGACATGAGTTCTTTCTTTTTTACAGCTGAATAGTATTTCAGTTGCATGTACACCACCTTCCTTTATTCAGTTCCCTGTTCATGGACACTTAAATTGATCCTATATCTTTGCTATTGTGAATAGTGCTTCAATAAACATTCAAGTGCAGATATCTTTTTCTTTTGTTATTAAATCATAACTGTGTATATTAATGCATTTATGGGGTACAATGTCCTGGTTTTATATACAATTTGGAACACTTACTTCAAACTGGTTAACATAGTCTTCACCTTACTTACTTAATTGTTGTGTTAAGACATTTATACTTGGCATGGAGCCTGTAGCACAGTGGTTATGGTACAGGCCACATACACTGAGGCTGGTGGGTTTGAGCCTGGCCTGGGCCAGCTAAACAAGAAATGACAACTGGAACAAATAATAGCCGGGTGTTGTGGTGGGGGCCTGTAGTCCCAGCTACTTGGGACACTGAGGCAAGAGAAATCACTTAAGTCCAAGAGTTGAGGTTGCTGTGATCTGTGATGTCACAGCACTCTCCTTAGGGCAACATAGTGAGATTCTGTTTCAAAAAAAAAAAAAGACATTTATACTCTACTCTTAATAGATTTGACATGTATCCTTGCAATATGCACAATAGGTGAGGTCCCACCAATTACCCTCCCTACACCCGCCCTCCCCCCTCAGATATCTTTTTCATATATTGATTTCTCTTTCTTCAGAAAATTTTGCAAAAAGGTAGCCAACACATACAGAATATTTTGTAAAATGTTGTAATGAATATTTTATAAATAAAGGTACATTGAGCAACAGTTTCCTACTTTCTCTATGAATGGCACCTTTAGGGGTGACTTTTGAGACACCCGGTGTTTTCAGCTGACTTAAAATTCTCTTATAGAACTAATTTTATCCTTCAGGAAGTTCTTAAAAGGAAATACTAGGAATGTAAGCCAGGCGCAGTGGCACATGCCTGCAGTCCCAGATACACAGGAAGCTGAGGTGGGGGAAGATCACTTGGGCTTAGAAGTTTGAGGCTGCAGTGTGCTATGACTATGCTGTGAATCGGCACGGCACTCCAGCTAGTGCAATAAAGTGAGACTCCCATCTTTAAAAAAAAAAAGAAATATTAGTGACATAGTAATAAATATGAGATGAAATAATTCCAAAGGTACCCAGAATACTATAAGAGATGTCCTAATGGTGAAGAGGGTGTACCTGTTTAATTTTGATGGGGGGAGGTGGAGGAAAGTTAGGAAGAAGATAATTACAATGAGCGGTCTGTGAAGATGTTGTCATCTATAATTAGTAATGTCAAATATTTTCCCTTCCTCTAGTCTCAGTCAGGTATGGCTGAATAACAATAAAGCATGAAATCTCAGGGGGACGCACACAAACACCAAGATAGCTATACGTGGGTGTTCACTGCAGCATGATTTCTAACAGTGAAAAATTAGAGCACAATGCCCATTAATAAGGAATTTAAAAAATAATTATTGCATGAAAATTAGGACAGTATTATATATATTTCAATATTTAGAAGCTCTCAATGATAAGTTAGAAAAGTAGGATATAAAAGATATATGCAACAAATACTGTGACCTCAATTGTAGGAATATATTGTACATAGGGAAAAAGATTAGACTATGTGATAAAATATGAACAGCCATTCTCTCTACATGAGAAATTATGATGATTTTTATTTTCTTCCTTTGTGTTTAACTCTACTGCTGAATTTCTAACAATGATCTGTGGAATAAGACAAAAGGAAAAAGTGCTAAAGACGGAGTTAGATTACATTTTCTTTATTCCCTCTTAGTGTTCACAGTGTAGCAATTATTTATAGAATTAATGAACTATTTCTGCCTTGTTTACCAACTTTAAGTTTAGCAAAAGGAACTATTATTTAAACTCCATTTTGTTTATAAAAGATAGAAATAGATTATATTTTGTTTTTCTCATAATGTGGGGGAAGGCGGTAAAGTAAGCCATGGTGATTCTTTTACTTACCATTTCTATTAGATATTAAAAAACACAAATGTGTTAAATGGCTGGTTGATTTGATTAAGGGAAAACGAGAAAATAGATATATAAATACTTCTACCTTTCCTTCCATGTTCTCGATCATTCTGGTCACAGTTGGGCCTTGATTTAGACAGGGCATTATGTTAGTAATTTATTTTGACCACATATTTATGGGGTCTTCTGCTTGGGCATTCTGAAATGATAATGAATTTCATGGGAGTTAACATTTAGAAATAGACTTGTAACTAGATTTTGTGCTTTTTTAATAGGCTGAGAAGCTAAAAATAACGCCTGGTAAGGGAAAAAATTGCAAACAGATGAAGTTTAACTGAGCACCAGACATTTAGAGTTGAAGAGCACACATGGGGGAAATTGTATGTCCTTAAATTATCAACTTATTGGAAATGAAATGCTTTGGTACAGATGTGAAGAGTAAAACAAAAACAAGTCGGGTAGTTGGTAGCATCTTCCCATCTGCTCTTTGTATTACAAGTAGGAGTCCCACTGTCCAAGCTCATGGCAATAACCTCTTAAAAAACAAACAAATAAATGCTTCACAATGTCAGTTTTAGATATTATCATCAGAAAGGGACAATAACATCATACATAGTTGTAAGGGACAAATACACTAGTTTAATTTACCTACAGATGTTCACCAGGATGCTTTTTCCTCAAAGTGTTTTTGATTTTCTCAAAAGACCAATCTCAAGAGCTGTTTAAGAAAATGTCAGTTGATTTGCATATGTAAGCAACCAGGTCCATGAACCATATGATTTTATCCCCTAATTCTTTATGTAAAGGCTTCGAGTGAACATACACTACATACTAGAAACCTATGCTCCAAAGTAGCAAATGCACATTAGCAAAGACAATTGCTTTGCTTAAGTATGTGTCTTAAGGCAGGACATTTAACCCTTTGGTAAGTGGCTGTTTATATTTTTACTAAAATAAGCTTTTCTCTCTTTCACCAAAATTAAGTAATTTTAAAATACTTTAATCAGATAAGATTTTTATTTTATTTTTTTGCAGTTTTTGGTCAGGACTCGATTTGAACCCACCACCTCCAGCATATGGGGCCCATGCCCTACTCCTTTGAGCCACAGATGCTGCCCCAGATAAAATTTTTAATCTGAAGAACTCAAAATTTTCATGTAAATTGTTTAATTACTACATTCATTTTTTTTTACTATTTGCTAAAGAATATGGGCAATTAATAAATTGATACCATTGTATACCTTCATGGAGATTTTAAGTGGGTTTTTTATTGGCCCTGTTTGTATGGGTAGGAAATTATGTTAAATCTAAAACCAGAAACGAGAGCTATTTCTTAAGGGTAAGTAAGTCTATCAAAAACCCAGGTAGCTGTAATATATATATATATATGTATGTATTTTAGCTGTAATATTTTTTAGATCGAATTTCTTTTATTGTTTTTCTCCTCTTTACTTATTATGTAAGAACGTTTTGTATTCATTCTCCTTCCTATAGATTATTTTAAGCAATGCTTGAATGTTCTACTGGCATCTTATGCTTAATATATCTTATAGATTTTATAAATTTTCTTCTTTATTACCTACTCTAGTAGCCCCTCATCTGCTTTATTTCTGAGGTCTTCATCACTCAGTTGAATAAATCTGAGCTATCTCTCACTCCTTCCTCTCCTTCACTCTATTCTCAAGAATCAACCACTCCCAAGAAGCTGAGTCTACAGGTTCACCCCACTGAGCCCATCATTAACACCTTTTGAAGAGGGAAATTGTATATAGTTATTAAACAGCTGCATAATTAGTATGATGTCTAGTATATGATCTATTAAACTATAGTCCAAGTGAAGAGACTATATTAGGTTAAAAACACAATCTGGAGGGCTCTTTTTCAAGGGATACCAAACCCAATTGTGTTATATGGACAAAGCTTACTTAGACCAGTAAGTTATAATGCCTTTCAAACTTTTTGGTTTTAGGGGCCCTTTACATTCTTAAAATTATTAAGGATCCCAAAGACCTTTCTTTGTGTGCTTTATGTCTATTAATATTTTCTGATGTGATTTAAAACTGAGAAATATTTAAAACATAAGAATATACGGGGACACACGCCATTTGCTATCAGAATGATGCTGCCATTCCAGGTCATATAGCTTCTGGAAAATCCCATTATACACTTGTGGAAAAAGTGATGAAGAGGTCAAATAATGTTTTAGTATTATTATTAGAATAGTTTTGAGTTTAAATATACCCCCAGGGACTCCTAGAGACACCCTGGAGTCCTTTTGACCACATTTTGTGAACTGCTGCTCTTTTCATAGTAACCTGTGTACAAGGACCAACTAACCAGGAGTGAAGCTTGAGACAAAGATGAGAATTATAATAGACTTTTGTCCTTTTTGCATCTCTTCTGTCAGTGTGTCAATTCATTCTCTTCCTCCTGGAGAGAGGCTTCTGTATTTGGCTAAAGTCATGGTTATCAGAAGCAATGACAGCAGTCAGATTTGGTGGATAGCTGTCCCAATTTCTATGTTTGAATGCCAGCGCTCAGTGTAAAGGTATTTGTCATATATGGATGGAGAAGATGTCTTGGCCAAATAACTTTTGAAAATTTCGCATGCTATATACCTTCTCCCCACTTTGAAGAATTATAGTGCATATTGGCATATTAAATGATCTGAAATGTCCTATGGGAGAAAAAGTAATTAACTTTAGTAAACTTGTTATATATATGTATTTTGGAGACGAGTCTCACTATGTCACCCTCCATAGAGTGCTGTGGCATCACAGCTCACAGCAACCTCAAACTCTTGAGCTTAAGTGATTCTCTTGCCTCAGCCTCCCAAGTAGCTGGGACTGCAGGTGCCTGCCACAATGCCCGGCTATTTTTGTTGCAGTTGTCATTGTTGTTTAGCTGGCCCAGGCTGGGTTTGAATCTGCTAACCTCAGTGGATGTGCCTGGCACTGCAACCACTGTGCTACAGGTGCCGAGCCACTCATTATTTCTAAATTTTAACTGATTCCAGGGCATTTCTCATCATTTCATGAGATACTAATGTCTTACAAAAGAGTTTAGGAAATCTTGATTTGGATGATGTAACATTTTGATTTTTTTTTACATTGTAGAATTTTCTACTCCCATTTCCATACCTGGGAGTTGGTGTGGTTTATGTAAAGAAAGTAAACCACAGAAACTTATACAAATATGTATTGTTTGTTAGAAAGGCAGTGCATTGTTGCCAGGGAAAATTGTGCCTAGATAATATGTTTAGATTCTTTTTTTGGAGTAGAAGTGGATAGAAGGATGAAATCATTCTGCTTAGGTTTTTAAAATGCTACCAAAAAAAGAAGAAAAATTATCTCAATATGTATTATGAAAAGGCCTTTGCTAAAATTTGGCATGGTTTCTGATAAAAATTAATGTAATAGGAAAAGTACTTACTTCCTTAACAAGATAAAAGTATGTATCTCAAACCGAATGTCACTGTTAGGTTTAGTGGTAAAACATTTGAAGAAGTCCCATTACAAAAGGGAATAAGACTAGGAT
Organism: Otolemur crassicaudatus; assembly: GCA_963574585.1. Lineage (NCBI taxonomy): Eukaryota > Metazoa > Chordata > Mammalia > Primates > Galagidae > Otolemur > Otolemur crassicaudatus. Next base: position 13,176 of record CAUYQS010049420.1, on the reverse strand, counting down.
GTTGACCATCAGCCGTAGTTTTAGAATATTTTACCCTTTTTCTTTCTTTGTTTTTTTTTTGAGAGGGAAGTGAGTAATTTGTATTAACCAATGAATGAGAAAGAGAAATAAATATAAACATTAGAAAGGAATATAAAATTATTTTCACATTATATGAATCTCTGATAAAATATGTCAAAATTAATAGCATTTTGACATTTAAATAGAATAGAGTGAGGGGGAGGGATTGGGTAAGTTCTCACCCAACAGGTATATTGCATGGGTATATGGCATACTTCCTGTGTGAAGGACAAAACCGTAATGCCAACTTTAACCCTACAGTTTATATAACCTAATCTTATGTACCCTCATATTAACCTGAAATCAAAAAATAATGAGTTAAGTGGTGGCTAATGGAAAGTGTCCTATTTAGTGTAGGAGTAAGAAAGATACAGTGACATACCAGTAAGTATAGTTTTAGCGGGATTTATTTATTTATTTTACAAATTGACAACATGATGTGTAATTTTATCTAGAAGAATAAACATCTGGGAATAGCCAAGAAAGAACTGGAACAGAAGTGCAGTGAAGGGGAACTAATTCCACCAAATATGCAACAAATGTTAAAGTTCTATTAATTAAAATTAACTTGATTTTGGTACAGTATAGAGAGTTCAACAGTAGACTTTAATACATGTGAGAATTTAGTATATGATAGAAGAGGCATTTGAACTCAGTAAAGAGCAGTTTATTCAATTTTGAAAATTTGATTTGATGAAAAGATCATAAACAAAGTTAAATGCTACATTACAGAATGAAAAATAATATTTGCAACACAGATGGCAAGGAGTTTCTGATCTTAATAAATTAAGACTTTTTACAAAATAAATACAAGCAAATTAAAACCCCAATTTAAAAAATGACGAAGCCCCTGAAAGGGTAGTTCATAGGTAAATAAATACAAATAATCAGTAAAATCTGAAAAAGGACATAACTTCAAAATGAAGTAAATAAATATTGATTAAACAAACAGTGACATACCATTTTAAAAATCTAATGCTTTGGCAACTGCTTAAAACATTTGATAATGGCATCAGAGAGGATGTGGAAAAGAAGCCCTTCCTTCTGTTGCTACTAGTTTTTTTCTTCTGTCATCTTTTTGGAAGGAAATTTCATGTTATCTCTAAAAATTGGGTACAGCAATTCTGGTTCTTGGGATTTATCCTACGCTTAATCCTATGCAAGTAAGTGAAGATGTGTGTATAAGAAGATGCAGTGCTGACCCTCAGTGGAAGATTGTTAAAATAGATCGGCTGTCACTCTTGCCCTGGCTCAGTGTGCTCCAGCCATAGTAGCCTTTTTTCTTGTTTTGTGATATACTCAGCCTTTTCCACTTTAAGGCCTCTGCACTGGCTATTCTCTCATTTCAGGATGCTTTTCCCCTTGATTTTTTATATGACTGGCTGTACTTTGTCATTCAGTCTTGGCTTAAGAATCACTTCCTCCAAGAAGCCTTTCCTAACTTCCTATGGTAAAGTAGCTCCCACTTCCCATCATATTACTGTGGTTTCTTGTCATCAATAGTAGTGATTACTATTTCATATTTTCTTGCATGTTTATGTATTAAGAGGTACAATAGTCTTTGGACTATTAAGAGGTAATCTAACTTGGTAATTACAAGCATTGACTCTGGAGCCATAGCTGGGTTCAGATTCTGGCTCCTTCATTTATTGTCTGTGAGTACTTAGGGACAATTTTTACTTAATCTGTGTGTGTTTCACTTTCTTTGTCTGTAAAGCTGTGAGGAAGAATAGAACCTAACTTACAGACTTGTCAGAATTACGTGACTTCTAATGCAGTTAGAACAGTATTTAGGACAGGGTAGACACAAAATATTTGTTGATCAAATTAATTAAATTATCCTTCATTCATCCAAAAGCATATTATGAAACCATCTCAGTGAATGAGATAGATCTGCATGTACTGATAAGAATCTACTTCAGAATGTAATATTAGTGAGAGTAAGCTGTGATGTTAACCACAAAATCTTTGTCTTTAAACAATGAAGGCTTATTTCTTGCTTGTGCTATGTATCTACCACATACATGTCAGCTAGGGTCTCTGTCTTGTGTTAATCCTTACTCAGGGTCATGGCTCCACTATAGGACAAAAGAAAGTAGAAGATGCAAAATGGCATCTTACATGCTTCCATCTCAAAGCATCCACCCTTTACTTACACTCACATTGCATTGGCCAGAATAAGTCACATCTAACTTCAAGGCATAGGAAAATACAGTCCAATTGTGTCCCTCTAAGGAGAAGAACCAGAAATATTGATGAGCAACAATTATTAGTGACAATGGAATTGAGAGAAATGAAGAAAAAGAGTAGGTATAGTAAGAGCCTGTTTTTCAAAAGTGTGTGTCTATGTGTATGTGTGTATATGTATGTACTTGGAATGACCCACAAAAAAATCTCTTAATGGTGGTCTGCTCTGGGAAGTAACATTTACTTTTCACATTATACCTTTATGTACTGTTTTTTTTTCAATGCACATGTATTACTTTCATAAGTGAAAAAAGTTTCTCAAGTGCCCTTCTCATGTACTTTGGCAAAGTGCCGTGACAAGTCTATAATAACCAAGTCAATATAGCATGGCTCATATTGAGAGAAGGAAACTGATTTCGTGATGAGGAAACAAAGGGTGGGAATAAATGGGTTATTTTCTGGGTAAAGAAGTACCCAGTAGGGTTCTTTTGAGAACCGGTGACCATACTGAAGTTCTTTATAAACTATCTAGTAGAGAAAGTTGGATGGTAACATTTCCAAGCTCCCTAGTAACACAATCTTTTAGGTAGTTAAATGCCAAGCCAGTAGGGGCAAGCCACAACAGGATTTTTATATCACTTTGCACTTGGATAGAAGCATGACATGTGTGGGATAATTTGTTTCTGAATAAATATTAGTGATAAATTTGAAGATTCTGAACTATTGCTAAAGACTAGGAAAGTCCCCTGAAAGGCTCCATTTTTTCCTATAATCTCTTAGAAGCTACTGATGGTGATCATTCCAGCCCTTTTCCAAACTTGGAAATTCTTAGTTTTCATACTAATTCTTTAAAAGTGAGATATAAAATTACTTTAAGGGAAGTGATAGCATGCTTTATCTATTAGTTCGTGAAATTTTTTTTAGATAAATAGGAACATACATTTGTATGATATGCAAACCATGGAACACATTGATTTTTGGTAAAGATCACATCTATTTAGATTTTTGTTATTTGTAGCGACTTGGATAGATATTGCTTAATTAGTTCCCATGTTTTTGCCTTTTTTGCATTCCTTAGGAATGCATACTTTTTGGAGAGAGGCACAAATATGGGAAGTTCTGTATGGATATACAGATTTAGCTCTAAGATGTATGGAATGGCAATTGAAAGGGTTTTGAAATTAAAAATTTACTGAACTATCTGAAAAGTGTTAGAAGAGATTTATATATAGAAAACACTCTGGGAATTTGAAGGAAATTTGTTTATTATCCTTAACTGCCTTGCATAATATATTTTAAATATTGATATTAAATAATTTTTAAAAATTAGTTTGTATATACAATTAACTATAGTTAAAGGTAGGGAATTATGGTTTAATGTATTTTAAACATGTGTTATTGTTTCTTTCCTTAATCTTCTATGAAAATGTAGCATAATACTTACATTGTACATAGGAAAGCAACCAGTCCTATTCAAGACTGGTCAAAAATTTTAAGGGATTAAATTTAGGTGTTTTAGGGAAAAAAGTCTATAAATCATTATGTAAGAGTGAGTCCAGAAAAATCAGATAGGCCTTTTATTTACTCAATCTGATGACTTTTCAAAGTGGTTTATTAACAGGCATACATATATAAGAGAATACTACTTTAGGTACCTTACATTCTTATGTGATCATATTTAAGGCAACAGGATTTGTTCAGCATTCTTGAGCACCCGGTGTATCAAGGAATGTTTTGATATAAGTATTGCTTATAAAATTTGGCTGCATTTAAACTGTGCCACTCAATCATGTAAGGTTGAACATCCTGAATTCAAACATCTGAAATCTGAAATGCTCTGAGATCTGAAATGTTTTAAGTATTGATAAGATGGTCAAAGGAAATACTCAAATATTTTCAATTTTGGATTTTCATATTAGAGATGCTCAATGGGTAGGTATAATGCACATACCTTCAAGGGAATGTTATGTTTAAAAGATTTTTAAAATTTAGTCAATTATGCTTTTATCAAAAAGAATGCTATTTAGTTATAAGTGCTATTATCTACTTAACTATTAAAAAAAAAAAACTTCTTTCTGTTTTACATGGGAAGATATTTTCCTAGTGTTGTATTTAATCCTCAGCCTAGTTTTTCCAACCTGTTGTTACAATGGAATCTTTTTTTCCTTTTTTTTTTTTTTTTGAGACAAGGTCTCTCTCTGTTAATCTAGACTGGATGCAGTGGTGTGATAATAGCTCACTGCAGCCTCGAGTTCCTGGGCTCAAATGATCCTCCTGTCTCAGCCCCCTGAGCAGCTGGGGCTACTGGTACAGATTTACCATGGCCTGCTAATTTTTCTCATTTTTTGTATAGTTGGGGTCTTGCTTTGTTGCCCAGATAGGTCTTGAACTCCTGGCCTCAAGTGATCCTTCTGCCTTAGCCTCCCAAAGTGTTAGGATTACAGGCATGAGCCACCATGTCCAGCTAAGGATGGAATCTTAACTACATGGTGGTGAGTTAGGCCAAAATTTATGCTCCAAGTCCTTGCTCTATAGGATTAGATAATCTAATGATTTAGAGAACTTTTGTTGTCTGGAGTTTAAAGTAGTCATAAAATGTTGTTTGGTTATAGAACGAATTTTCTCTTGATAAATGACTGTTCTCAAAGGCATATTGATTTCCATATAATTATATAGCTAGTTATACTCTAGTTTATTAGCAAAACAGTCTTGGATTTTTGCATAATTTAATGAATATAATTAATGACTATTCTTCTTTTCTCTGATAGGCTAAGTAATCAGGCTGACCTAGACCAATTCTTTATACTCATTATAGAATAGAAAAAAATAGCTGCAAAATACTATTTTGCATGATGGCTCTATTTTTCTCAACTTCCAATCTTAAGACGCTTGATTAATTTCATTTTAAAGCAGTACAGGTATATATTTAATATAAGAAATAGAGACATTATAGCCAAAATCGTGGTGAAGTAAAATTTACATGTAAAATTATCCCTTTCTTTGCATCCTTGAAAGTAAAATGGTATCAGTGAAAACCCAGGCACTGATATTTTAGATATTAGTTATTTTATCACTTAGTTATTGAGTAAGGGTATTTTTTTGTGAAATATGGATATAAAAATAGGAAGTATAACTCATCTTAGTTAATGACCAGTTCCCAAAGGAACCTTATAAATAGCTTCATGGGTGAATGTATTTACATCGTATAAGCGGCTATGTGTGTGTGTGCCTGTGTATTCATGTAGCTAAGAGAGCCAGCTAACTAACTTCAAGGTGAGAGAACGAAGCCTCCTGATTGATAAAAAATCCCAACAATTTAATTTAATCTAAGCATTAAATTTATTCAAGGGCAGAAACTGTATTTTCTTTATTTCTCCTTTGGTGCCTAGAATAGTGCTTAGAAATAGTAGATGCTTAAAAGTTACTGTAAATAAAAAGGAGAATTGGATTTTGGTTATAAAAATGTTTGTGCTGCTTTTAGGAATGTAGATAGTGTATCAAATAGGATAAATCTGTTATTAAAATGGAGGCCTTTTTGAACCATTGTCAGCACATCAGTACTATTTTATCATACTTAGATTTTTCACCTGTGGCTTCTAGAATTATTTGCCATAGCATAAGCACAGTGTATTCTTCTATTGATCCTTTACTTCTTAAGATAGGCACCATGCTTTTATTCTTATCAAAGTCATGGTATTTACTACATAGCCTCAGTATGTGCCTAAGAGTAAACATCGTGATGTCCATTTTTTAAGTCGGGAGATTGTGTCTCAGAATTTAAATAAACTGCTCAGTAAGTTGCTTGGTAGTAAGCTGTGGACCTTATATTCTAACTCAATTGGTGTTTCTCTGGAATATTCTTGTTGGTAGTAAATCTTCATCTCCTAAGAGTGGAAATAATCTTTGGAAATAGCCAACATTTTCTGCCTTAAATTTGATGAATAAGATGGGTAAGTATATTGATCAAATCCTGGCCTTAAAATGTAAAGGAATGAAACATGTTTTATTGTTTGGGTGGTAAACTGTCCCTGAAGGTAGTTCCTTCATCCAAAGAAAAATTTGATCAGAAATGTATTCAGCACTGGCAGCATAATTATATAAGTATCTAGCCCCTGAGATAACACAGATAGGCAATGCACATTAGGAAGATGAAGTTCTGTTTGTTAAAAACAAAACAGTATAGTTATTTTATAGTCATATTTTGTGATGCCAAAGTAAATCACTTTCATGTCATTATTTAATTGTATGCATTATTTTAAGAGATGTAAGGAAATATTGTATTAGAGTACAAAATTACACCATTTACGTGAGTGTGGAACATTTGATCATTTCTAAGGGAAAATTACAAAACTATTTAGCTCACCTCAGTTTCTATAGTGCAGTCTCTAAAGTCTCATTTCTTTAACAGGGCCTTGTGGGTGTTTAAAGGAATGATTGAAATGAAAGGAAATGAGAGAGTCAAACAGTGTACCGTAATAGATGAAATGGAAAGTAATTATGTTAATGTTGACTCATTATGAAGCTCTAACCATTTTTACCTGCTCATTTCTGTGTGGAAACCTGTGCAGCTGAGATGCTGAATAAGAAATTCTTGTACAAATGAGCCTAGAGGCATGTTTCTAATATTGGAGCTAAGCCTATGCAGAATTGTAATGAATTTCCCTAAGTCAGTATTTAAATGTGCTATCAGAGAGGTAGTTCTCTTGCCAGAAAATTTAGATTCTAATGTTTATCATCAAATTTTTAGCTATCTATTTGAATCTTCATATCCGCCACGTATAATTCTCATTTGTTAATTATAAGGATAAGATTCCAAATTCCAAAGTACATCGGTATCATATATAGTGTCAGATTTTACAAGGGACTGCTCATAGAGAAGTATTTTCGATAAATTGTAAGGAATGGATTTAGGAGAAAAAAATGGTAGCAGAACAAAACAATGCAAACAAATATATTTTGGCAAAAATGAGCTCAAGAGTATTTTGTACAGAAGCATGTGTAAATTACTCATTCATGAAGTTTGGCCAAGGGGTGAAAATTGTGTGTGTGTGTGTGTTTATATACAAATACATAATTATAATCATAAACACACATCATGAAGATATATGAAGTACTTAAGATCATGGGATTTGGATCTTTAAGTCAATATTTAAGTCAAGTCTGTCTGACTCTAGAACTGAACTTTTTATTCATGGTCAGAGAATTTTAGAAGTGTCATTTTCCTAAATGTTTACACCATTCCCCCCATTGCACTTAAATGTCTCTCTTTTGACTGGATTCTGCTTCTAAAGCATTCATCTTTTAGTCATAGCGTGTAATAAAGTTCAGTGCTCTTACCTCCTATAACTAAAATGTCCGGCCTGCATTTTGGAAGTGAAATATTATAGAGAATCTCTCTGACAGTATTAAATTGCCAACTATCATTTAATTACTTTTTAGAAAAATGGCACATTGTCATTTTTAATTTATATAGACTTAATTTTTTTCCTATGCCAATGATCGGCTTCTGAAACAATTAAATTTCTAAAACAATTAAATACCTAATTTTTGTCAAATTATGTTCAACATTAACTTAAGAGTTTAATTGAAGCAAAAGATATTTTACCTTGGTCATGAACTTTTTTTTCTCTTGCTGTCAGAGTGCAAATGCTTTTAAGTAATAAATTTCATTTTCTTACAGTTAACACTGGCGCTTATAATGTTCTTTTGTATTTGGTGATATTTAATGTCAGTTTGGTATTCAGTGACAGTTTTTTATGTTTGGAGGTTTTTTATTTTTAGATTTTTACATTATTCCCTACAAAGATATGAGAACTAGTTAAACTTTACTTTTAACGGTGAAGTCTTGATAGCATAGAATTATTGTACCAGAAGGAATGTAAAAATTTCATCTAGAGCAGAGCTGTCTACAAGAAATATAATAAAAACCACATATGGAATTTAAAATTTTCTAGAAGCCACATTTAAAAAGTAAAAAGAAACAGGTGAAATTCATTTTAATAATGTATTTTATTTAAGTCAATATAGTCAGTATATTATCAATGTGGTCAATATAAAATTATTAATGAGATACATTCCTTTTTTATTAACTCTTTAAAATCTGCTGTGTATTAAGTGATTGGTTGCCACATATGACTAATGATTGCCAAACTGGACAGTGCATATCTAGAGTCCTGACTTATTTTCCATCCCTATATCACCAATGATATGGCACACTGAAAATAGTGCTGCACACACCCCTATAAGAAGGCATTATTGGAAAATTCTGGCGAGAGATGCCTTCTATAGTTTTGGAGGGGAAATGCTTTTCATGTGATCCTGATCAGTCCCCCAATCAATGATTTTATTTGAGCTCCTTATTTTGAAGATGAGGGAATGAGGCCCACATTCATTCTAGGGCCTGGGTTTTGCAGTAAGCTGGCCCTCTCAGTTTATTCCTATCCTAAAATTGCCTTTCCCTACATCATTTGTTCATTTTGGGGATATAAGTCAGTCTGCCTTCTGTTCCAGGATGGACATCTAATGGAAGATGTCACATACTATTAAGGATAGTTCTCTTGATAATATTTCTCTTATTAAAAATGTCCATTGCCTCTATCCTCTTTTATCTCCTATTAGTCATTTAATACATAATCTGTAGTAGACTCAGCTAATAAGAACCAAATTGTTTTGCATTTATCTCCCCTCCTCTTTATTGATTAGTAACGTGGTTTAGTTCCTTTTGAACATGTATTCTAAGAATTTATGGAATCCTTTTCCTTTCACTTTCATGCTTATACTATCCTCTTATCAAATAAGATAATGTAAAGCCCATCATGTGAGTGTTTATTTGGAACGGATAAATTTAGAATTGAGCAAAGGAGAGCAAACAGAGAAAGAACTCAGGAATCCAGTGAAGCTGGCTCACTGTGTTCAATTCATCTACATTTTAAACTCTAGTGAACTATCTTTTCCTTTCTTTTGTAATAAGACTAAATTTATTCAATACCCTAGTAAAAGTTTTGATTTTAAGTATCCAACAGGATAAAAATACAAAACAGATCTGTAGATTTCTAATGCATTAATACAAAGTGCCTGACTACATACAGTATATCCTATGGGCAAAGAGAGGAGAAAGGGAAAAAAGAAGACTGTGGTTGAGGTCTAGTAATAAATAAATACAGAAGTAGAGATGATCCATATCACAGTATATCCTGCCACCAATACTGTAGCCAAAATGGGTACACACAAAAAACAAACAAAGAAAAACATTTCAAAACTACTCAGGAGGATGATAATAATGGCTGGACTCCTATAATTCACCTGGGAGAGAGCTGACCCAACTACCTGTGTCGTCTGTGCATATGGTGGCTTATAGCATGTAGGTTTCTTCCAAGAGGAGGAAATATAAAATGTTTAGATCATGAACAACAGAACTATCAAACGTGTCTCACTCATTATGGCTGTACTACCCAATTTTAAAAATTCAGTTCAAAAAATAAAAACGAAGTCACGTTATTATAAGGGAAGCAAATACTCCTCTCTGATGAAAAGTCTGAACTGGTAATATTTTTCTCCTGAACTTTCAGAAAAGAGGCTAGAAGTATACTTTGGTTGGGTTCAAGTGAGAGGCTTTGAATGAGGATTTTAGAATTGAGGAACTCCACGCAGGATATCCAATGTTCAGAACGCCTGACTAAAAGAAGCCAAACCACAACCAACCCACTTACCATTAACACACTCCTCTTTTTTTTTTTTTTTTTAGTAAATTTTACTTTAAATACAGTGTGAAAAAAACAATAAAATAAACACCCAAACTGGTTAAAACAAGTTAAACATCCACTCTGCACAGATAAAACCTTCACAAAGGTCAAGTAATCCAGAGCTAAAACTGAATGGTGCAGATTTTCAATGAAGTCATCACACAGTCATGCAACACAAACAAAAGTCAATTATTTACATACTCAGCAAGCCTTCTAAGATATATACCCCCCAAAGCATTAACCTTTGTTTTGTGCCATCTGAAGACTTGAACATTTTGTTTTGCAGATAGTTAAACATTTTTCATGTTGTTTACCATGTGGTGTAACACGTTGGTACTATTCATATGGGTCTCACCTATCCTAAAGATTGCCATTTCCTCAAGAGGAGCTTTCATTCTGCTTCAGAAATTCCACGTGAATTAAAATCTTTATCAGATATTAAAATAAATAGAACTGGCACAGGGATGCAAAATATACAGTTACCTCTCTGTGTATTTTCCTTCCAGATATTAGTAACAGAAAGCTCAGTCCGTCCTGCTTAATAATCAGTAGTATAGGTTTGAATCATCATAACCTGGGCAAGACCTTAATATTACAAAATTATTAACAATTACCTCTAGGGGCAAGTCTGTGTTACTGTGTTATGACAAAATTATTATCATGAGGGAAAACAAGTGTAGCTAGCCATCTTTAAAAATGCCCGAACCACTGCCTCTCAAAATAGAAAGACTAAAACTACATACTGTCTATCATACATCAAAACCCATCTCTGTCCCCTGAAATTCCCCTTTCTTTTATTCATTAGATGGGGATTTAAAAAAAAAAGAAGACTTAAAGAGCACTTTACAGCAGCATTCAGCTTTCCTATGAAATACTCAGCATCTTAAATATTATATACAATTATTTTTTAGTTTCCTAGATACTGGCTTCAGAGTTTGTGGAACTGGGGAGAAAATAACCCACTGAAAACTATTCTAAAAGTTGTCTCTTGGCAGAATAGCATGTATCCAAGTTAAAAATAGGAGGGTCAGTTTGTTGCTTTGTGATCTTTTCAAAATTCAGATCATTTTGGTTCTCCTTCTCATAAAAAACCTCAGTCATTGCTTCTGAGTGGAGGTGGACAGCGGCTCTGGGCCCTGCCCCTCAGGCTTCTCAATAGCTGCTTTCTTCTTTTTCTAAATTGTCGTTGTTGTTTTTGGAGACAGTGTCTCACTTTGTCAGCCTTGGTAGAGTGCCATGGTGTCATAGCTCACAGCAACCTCCAACTCTTGGGTTCAAGCTATTCTTTAGCCTTAGCCTCCCGAGTAGCTGGGACTACAGGCCAGCGCAATGCCTGGCTAATTTTTAGAGACAAGATCTTGTTCTGGCTTAGGCTGGTCTGGAACCTGTGAGCTCAGGCAATCCACCTACCTCAGCCTCCCAGAGTGCTAGGATTACAGGCGTGAGCCACCGTGCTGGTACCCACTACCCCAGTGCACTGAGCCAGCTCTCTAACCACTCATTGAGCTCCAGGTGCTCAGCCTGAGTATCTTTTCTTCTGGACAAGTCTACCAAAAATTCCAGGCACAATCGTGTTGCTGAGGTGGGAGTGCACACCAGGCCAACCCATCCCCCTAACTCCAAGCTCTCCCTCCTCCTCAACTGCCTTGTCTGGAAAGATTGTCTCCTGCAGTTCTGCTGTTGCTACTGCTGGCCGAGAAGGTGTAGATTCCGCTTTCCCTCTGAAATCTTGTTTGCGATAAGTGCCTTATCCTCTCTATTCCCTTCCCACTTCCATATTTTAGCATAGCCTCCTAGGCTGTGATTTTATCCCTTGAAAGTGCCTTTAGAGTTAGCATCCTGAAAATCTAATCCTGTTCCTTGTCTACCAGTGGTTCAGCACAGCGAGTTGCCCAGGGTTCTTAGCAGCCTGGTTCCGAAGCTTACCTTTCCATCAGCACTTCCTGTTGTTCCCTTCCTCCTGCTACCCGTTCACCGCAAACCTGAACGCCCAGCACTTTAGTCTCACTCTGTTAGTCTTCCTTTCCCATGCACTACAAAGTTTTGTGCCCCTGTACATGATGTTCCTCCTTCACAGAATGCCCCCTTCCCTCCAGCCACCTTACAGGAGGCCCAGTGTCATCTCTGTGGTCCATAATGTCCCTCCCCTTCACTGGAACTGCTTTTCTTTGTATTCTCATAACACTTTTCCATTCAAAGATTTCTTGCCTGTGAAAAGCAAGAAATTGAGTGGTAATTTCATGTGGGAATGTAAAATTCTGTGTAGTAATTTCATGTCTCTTGCTTGTTTGATAGTAAACTCTTTGGGCTGGAAATAAACACAAGTGGTATTTATTGAACCTGTAGGTGCTGGACATTATATTGGGTATGTTTCAATTATACCTGTAACTCCAGTCCCCTAATCATAGGTGTGCAGTATTTGCGGAGTTGTATGTTGTTTGAAGGTTTTAAACCACTTTGAAATTCCTTTGGGAATCCTAACTTCGTAGTTCCATATGGGGAGGAAAATGGCATGTATTAAATGCCCACTACGTATTTTATGTTATTTACGTCATTTCATTCAATATTGGCGATAACACTGTGCAGTTGGTGGAATAGCTCCCGTTTTAGAGATGATAAAATGAAGCTAAGTGAGGTGATCTAATTACCTACATCTCTCACCTAGTAAATGGCAGAGCTAGGATTTATATTCAAGTGTGACTGAGAAATGCCTCCTTAGATTTAAAAGTACAGATGTAAGGTAAAGAATTACACAGGGTTGGAGGTAGAAGGTAATAAAACTTTGCTAACTAGCTCAGCTGATTTAAGCATTACTGTACGATGGTACAGGCGTGTCCACCTGATGACCTTTACTTCCCTTCTCCAAGGTATATTAGTTCAATCATGTTGCTTACGTTTCCATTTTCCTGTGTTGGTGTATACTAAACTTGGGGAAGATTATTATTGGTAATGTACCTGTGTGAAATGTGAGTTAGTAAAACATGACTGTAGAAGAACAGACTCCTTTGAATTAGTAAAAAGCCTGAATTAAAAAAGCCCCCCCCTTTTTTTTTTTTTTTTTTTTTGAGACGAAGCCTCAAGCTATCCCCCTGGGTAGAGTGCCATGGCATCACAGCTCACAGCAACCTCCAACTCCTGGGCTCAAGCGAGTCTCCTGCCTCAGCCTCCCAAGTAGCTGGGACTACAG
>CAUYQS010049418.1:0-22681 GCA_963574585.1 Otolemur crassicaudatus | reverse complement strand
CGGGCGCCTGTGGTCCCAGCTACTTGGGAGGCGGAGGCAGGAGACTCGCTTGAGCCCAGGAGTTGGAGGTTGCTGTGAGCTGTAATGCCACGGCACTCTACCCAGGGGGACAGCTTGAGGCTCTGTCTCAAAAAAAAGAATCTTACGCACCACATGGGAGACTCTCTAGCCATTAGTGAGTTGGTGCCAGGGCAATGATTCGGAAAAGCTGGGTGTCCTTTATATACTTGCAGCCAATGAGAACAAATTTAGCAGTTGAATAGGTGACTTGAACACACCCATAGCTGGTAGATAGAACATTGTTGTTAAGAGGACAGTCCCTGGGAACATATAACTTGGTTCAAATGCCACATCCCAGCTGTATGATCTTGGGGTAAGATAATTAAGTGCTCTGTAAGTATGTTTCAATTTTCCGCTTGTAAAATAGGATATTCCTAACTATTAATACTTTGTACGGCCATTGCGAGTTGCAAATGAGAAAATACATACAAAGCACTTAGAATAGTGCCTGGCTCACAAGTGCTCCAAGTGTATTAACTGTTAGTTTTGTGATCATTGTTGCTAGGCAATGGGCTTGCAATTAGAACCTGTGGTTCAGGCCTTGCTACTTAGATTGATATGACTTTAGGAAACTGCTAAACTCTCTGAGCCTCGGCTTCACCTCTGTAAAAATGATCTGTTCATAATTCTTAACTGGAAGCACTGTTGTGAAGAAAAAATGAGATATTACATATGGAGAAAAATTTAAAACTGTAACAGCCTTATGGCAATATCAATTGTTGTTTTCATTATTAATTACTACTATGACTGATTGGCAAATAGTAAGTGTACTGGGTTATAAGTGATAAAGACAGATCCTGAACTGTCCAAATTATAATGAAAGTGCATTTCTTTTTCTGTGGTAGTTTGTTATGTACAAAGCCCTTCCCTATTTTCTTGTGAGTTCAATCTCACCATTATTCCATGAAACAAACAGGCACTACCCACGTTACAGAGGAGGGAGCTCAGGTTCTGCAAGCTTAAATGGCTTGGTCAAGATTGATTTTAACAGAACTGGGATTAGGACAAAGCCTTTTGATTCTGTGTTCAATGCTCTTTTCATAACTCCATGCTGCCTAGTTAAATATTTAGAATTACATAATGTTTTGCTCTTAATCTTGAACAGAGACATAGACACCACTTACTCCAATGAAATGCCAGTCTTCTCATCTGCCTTTTTGCATTCATGATGTTCATAATAGCATATTTCTAATTTTTAGAGTTTTCATTACTTTAAGAAGTAATTACAGTTCTAGGGTATCATTTCTCATGGTTTCTGAATGATGACTAGGTTATTTTTCTCTTCATTGTTTTCCTATCACCATTTCTTCATAATTCAGTTCTGCTTCTATGAACATCAATAAAAAATGTAAATATTTCCATGATCCATAATTTTTAACCATTAACATTCATGCTACTAAATATTCTGTTGGGGAGACTTACCTCAGCAATTTTTGAAAAGAATAAAAATAATTCAATAGATTTGAATAGGGCAAGAATTAATCATTCAATGAGTATTCATTGCTCACTTACCTGATTCTGTATTAAGCCCTTTCAGATATAACACTTAAAAATCATAACCACTCTGAGCCCCCAATTCTCAAACTTTTTATGTTTTATTTCTCACTTTTTCTTATCCCTTGATCTTTTTAAAGGTTCGGATGTTTTTAATTCTTTGTCATTTAAAAAAAACATGATTTTTATTAGTGATTTCATTATATTTGTAGTATAACTTCCTAACTGATAACTTTATAAGATGTTCATTTTAGAAGGAGAGTATGTTTTTAAAGAAAGAGTCCAAATAATCACACAGTATTATGCAACCAGTGTAAATGTTGTTAAATTTCTATCTAGTCTCTCTCTCTAGTATAAATATATAATGCTTCAGTGAATATCTACCTATGTAAAGCTTTTCCTATATTTTGAAGTATTAAGTAGGCTATCAGACAACAGATATAATATTTTGTTAGGGTAAATGTCTTCTGCATCTTTGGAAAAACACTGGACAGCTGCAGGAGAGCTGACTAAAGTCACGTGAGAAGGATGAACAACCAGATATCTATGACCTTCCCTGGAGCAAATCCATACTGAAAAAAATGAAAAAAGAGTTAGATGCCTGGTATCGTATCACAAATAAATTTGAGGGCCAGGCACGGTGGCTCACTTCTATAATCCTAGCACTCGGGGAGGCTGAAATGGGAGGATCACTTGAGCTCAGAAGTTCAAGACCAGCCCAAGCAAAAACAAAACCCAACCTCTACTAACAATTACAAAAATTAACCAGGTATTATGGTGGGTGCTTGTCATCCTATCTACTGAGGAAGCTGAGGCAGGAAGATCACTGGAACCCAGGAGTTTGAGGCTGCTGTGAGCTATGATGTTGCCACTGCACTCTAGTCTGGGGCAACTGAGTGAGACTGTCCCCACCTCAATCCCCCCCAAAATAAAAACCTTAAAAAACAAATACATTGGAGATGAATTAAGGAACTGATGTAAAAAGCTTTTAGAGAAAATATATTTATGACCTGGGGATAGGAAAATATTTTTTAAGACATCACTTAAAGCTCAAATAATAAGGTAAAAATAAATTTTACTTTATTAAAATAACTAAATTTGCATGAAAAAAGATACCATCAATAAAGTTAAATGGCAAAGTTAAAAAGTTTAAGGAGATAATGAGAATGGAAAGATTTGAAATGTAAATAACCAAGGCAGAATAGTAACCAGATTATATGAAGAACAAACCAACAAGAAAAAGTCATACTGAATAAAAGGTATGATCAGAAAATTCAATAAAGAGATATCACGAAAGGTCAATAAACCTGGAAAATATACTCATTTCATCAACAATGGGAATGTAAAGTAAATAATAATGGGACATCTTATACTTTTCAGATTGCCAAAAATTAGAAATTCGTCAATATTTAGTGTTGGCTAGCCTATGGGAAAATACTCTTATACTTTACTAGGGGAGCTTAAATTGGTGTAAACACTTTCATTTGGCTATACCTACTAAAGTTAAGGATCAATATTACCCAGCAGGTCCGTTTCTGGAGAAATATTCCTATGTACACACAGACTTAAGTACAAGAGTATCCATTGCTATATATATACAGAATCTCACTTTATCGCCCTCAGTAGAGTGCCATGGCATCACACAGCTCACAGCAGCCTCCAACTCCTGGGCTTAGGCAATTCTCCTGCCTCAGCCTCCCGAGTAGCTGGGATTACAGGCGCCCGCCACAACACCCAGCTTTTGTTGTTGTTGTTGTTGTTGCAGTTTGGCCAGGGCCGGGTTTGAACCCACCACCCTCAGTATATGGGGCTGGCACCCTGCCCACTAAGCCACAGGCGCCACCCTCCATTGCAATAACAACCTGTCAAACAAAGAAGGGGAAAATCCAAACCATGATATATTCATCCCATAGACTGTTACATAGCAGTTTAAGTGACTGAATAAGAGCCACGTGTCTATTAATGTAGCTAAATCTCAAAAACAATGCTGAACATAAAAGGCAAGACACAAAACAATATTTATGAAAAAATGTCTATGTTAACAAATAATAATTACTGTTCGTGGATGCACACATGGGAGGTGTAAGAACTCAGTCATGGAAGGCAAGGACACTCACTTCAGGGCATCAGTTATTTCGGGGGGGAAGTTGAGGTAGAAGGAGGGACGTTAACTCTGATATAGCATTTAAAACTTATTTGAGGCAAAATTAAGAACATGAATACAATAAAAGAGAAAGGCCCTTGGTTTGGGAGTTCCGATCTCAGGGCTGCCTCCCAGTGACCCGGACCCTGCAGGGACCTTTATCTCTTTGGGGAGGGAATCAGGACAGGATTTCAATATGGTTTTTGGTTGTTGTTGTTTTGTGTTTTGGTTTATTAGCAAGAAACCCTTTATTTGAAGACAATCTAACGTGACTTCACAGTGTGTAAAATACCGTATATGCAGGAATGGTCGGATAGTGCCAGGAAAGGAACCAGAGCAATCTGGGAGGCCCAGGCTGCACTTCTTACCACCACCCTTACCCCAGGAGGTGGCCTCAAGGACAGCTTCTCCCTCTAACAGCCTAGGCCTCTCTGGCACTCAGTGGTTCTTAAATATCAGCCTTCCGGAAGTACAGCCCATTTCTCAGAAAGTGCCTGCCAGGCTCTGTGGCCAACACCTGGAAAAATGGAAAATGTTTTTTACTAGGAATGATTATCCCTGAATTCGGCTACTCCCCCGATTTGAATGTCTTCAGTAAGATTTCGCCCCATTTTTAAAAACACTACTTTATTACTTTTTGCTGTTCTTATCACTTCAATTCTTTTCTACTTATTGCATCTTGATTATTTTTGCCCTTTCTGCTCCGTGTCCCCATCCTCTCTCCTGCCTCTGTCCTTCCCTATCGTGGCTTTCCTGCCTTTATTTCCTGCCTCCTTTGTTCCTCCTTTTTCTCTAAGAGGCATTTGTCAGGCTCCTGAAAGAGCCCAGCGCTCGACCTCCCCAGCGAGGAGCGTGGGCTCACAGCTCCCACTTGCTCATTATCCTTGCTTTTCCTTAACCCCCTGCACCCTTCTTAGTGTGAGTCAGTCGTGAAGGATGAAAACCGCTCCCTAATTATGAAACCCACAGGATTTCCCCTCGGTCTGCAAACTCCCTCTTGGGTAGGTAGAATCAGCTCCTCTCCAGCCATTCTCTCAGGTGACCAGGTAGAAACACACAGTTCTGTTCATTCTGGGGTTTGCATTCTTCCCTTCCTCTGTATCTATTGCATTTCAAACACATAATGAAATGTCCCAAGTGCAACACTGTGAACTCATTCTGCACTATGAAATGATTCTGAAGAAAGTATTACTGTTTATCTGAAGTTCCAATTTCACTGGGCATCCTGGGTTTGTATTTTCTAACCCTGGAAGTGCCGTGTCAGGGAGCAGCAGCCCCTTCGGACTTCACTTTGCCCTAGCTTCCTGTGGCCCTGAGTGTCATCATCCTCTACTCTCCCTTCTCCGTCGCTCCTGCTGGTCATACCCCTTCCTCCCCTCCCTGGCACTCTGTCCTTGGTCCTCTCCTCTTCTCCTGGCCCCCCTCTCCAGAGATCCCATGTACATGTCCCCTCCTTTCTCCCATGCTGGTGATTCCGGATCGTTGCCGCTGGCCCCAGGCTTTCCACCACGCACACAGGTTTAGGCAGCCCACAGACACCCCATACTTAGAGAACAGAAGGCTCAGTGGCTCCTCAACCATATTCTCTGGGTCACCCACCCAGGTACGAAAACAAAGTCTCCTTTTGGGACTTCCCCTTTTACTTCTCCATTTGCCCCACCATCCCTGCATACCCCTGGCTTATTTTAAGTAAATACTTGTTGAGTGAATGGCTGTCGCCTGGGTTCTTTTCTTGCTTTCCATTCTGTCACAGCCACCTTCGTTCGCACTGTCATTACCTTGTGCCCCTTCTGGTAACTGCAGCCTAACAATGATTTTCCTTCATTGAGGCCAATTTTGAGGTCCAGACAAACTAATCTACACAGACATCTTCTCTAAACAAAAAATCAGAAAGCCATTAGTCTAATTCTGAATAGATAACACATTCCCATGGCCTGATGTTCAAAGATACAAAAGGATATGTCGGACTTCTGAAGGGTTCATTCGATATCATCTCTTTCGCCTCCCTGATTTTGTAACCAGTGGAGAAACAGATGCAGGAGTCAGATAGCAGCTATGTGGCATGAAAAGCTATGTGCAGAAACGAGGCTTGGTGGTTGGGCTGGCTTGCTCATCTTCCACTCCGGAATGAGAAAGACTTATCCCCCCACCAGACATACTGATCTGGACAGCGTGGGCCTCCCTGCTGGGCTCTGCTCTGTAAAGCTTCAGGCAGGAAGAAGGGAGTGGGGGTCCACTCAGCAGGCAGGCTGGTCCAACGTGAAAAGTGGAGTGGGGGGTGAGCAGGGAGGGGTGCTCAGTCCTACCCAGGCCTCCAGGCTGGTGTGCAGAACGGTTACAGTTGTCCCATGAGATCCTGATCTTTCCATCCTTCAGCCCTGAGCAGCTCCCTCAGAACCCCTTTAATTTCCTCCCAGTTTATCCTCTAGGACTGCACATTATCATTTTCTGTTTGTGTCATGATGGGAAAAAATATGAAAGATGACCACTGCTATAATAAGCGGTGGTCATCTTTTTATTTATAGATATGAAACCAAGGAACAACAGGTCCCACCCAGCCCATGCTAGGTACACAAAGAAAATGTCATCTAAGCCCCCTCCTTCCTGCCACCAAGGTCTCCTCCCCAGCCTTCCCAGAAGCAGCCAATAGTTGCTCTATATAAACAGACAGGTAAATATTTTATGCATTTCTCTTTTTTTTATACACAAAGCATGGAATCTGGCCAAATGTTTTAATAAAATACCCCCAAATCTCAGTGGCTTAATACTATAAAAATTTATTTCTGTTCATGTCTCAGTCTTGTGTGACTTTTGGGGTCAGTGACAGGGGCACTGGGGTCTTCTCCAAGAGCCATCAATGGTTCCAACTTCCTTCAACCTAGCGACCCTAGTAGCCCGTGTGGATCCAGGGATCTTGGCTGGATGCTCCGTATAAACTGACAAAGGAAGAAGACAGAGGGGGAGGGGGAAGGGAGGGAGGGTGACTGATGGGACCACGCCTATGGTCCACCTTACAAGGGTACATGTGAATCTTTCTAAATGGAGAATATAAATGTCTTAACACCATAACTAAGAAAATGCCATGAAGGCTATGTTAACCAGTTTGGTGAAAATATTTCAAATTGTATATTCAAACCAGCACCCTGTACCCCATGACTGTATTAATGTACACAGCTATGATTTAATAAAAAAAAAAAAAAAGAAAGAAAGAAAGAAAGAAAAGAAAGAAAGCCTGGAAAGTCTGGGGTATTTTTAGGGACCAGACTTGGGAGTGATATGTCTCATAATATTTCCGTCACTATTCAATTGGCCATAACTCAGTTACACGGTCCCACCTGACTGCAAGGAAATGTCTTCTATATGTCTGGCCAGGACAACAAGGAAATGGGTGTGGTCAGCCTGTAGAAGTTTCTGTTACACAGGCCAGGCGCGCTGGGCTGCACCTTGCACTTTTGACTTGACAACAAATTTCCGAGCACAGTCGTATCAGTTCACAGGCAAACAGTTTCCTCGGCTTTTCTAACCGTTGCAGGGTATTCTAGTTTACGTATTGTAACATGATTTGTTAAATAAACTGTGGTCCCATCATCCTCAATGCTTTTTTTCCCCATTCTTTTATCTGCAGTAAATATTTTTTTACTAATATGATTCCCAACATGCGCTAGTGTATCTGCAGGATAAATTCTGTTGCATAGACAGTTCACATTTTGATAGCTATTACCACAGCATCCTTCTTGGAGGTCATACAGACCTATATTCCCAATTGCCATTTTACTATCTCATCTTGCCAGTGTAAAAGTTCTCAGATTTTCTACATGTTTGAATAGAGCAGTGGTTCTCAACCTTCCTAATGCCGCGACCCTTTGATACAGTTCCTCATGTTGTGGTGACCCCCGACCATAAAATTACTTTCGTTGCTACTTCACAACTGTAATTTTGCTAGGGTTCTGAATCATAATGTAAATATCTGACATGCACGAGACCCCCGAGGGGTTCTCGACCCACAGGTTGAGAACTGCTGGAATAGAGTGTAAGTCCATCTTCAGTGGGTGTGAAGGAGACTCGCAGCCTGGGTGGTATCCACCTGTGGGCCGTCCCTTCTCCTCCATCCTTTAGGACCCCCCACACTGTCTACTTCTGTGCCCCAGCTTCCCATCCCCTCATATCATTGCTTCAACATTTTCTTTCATTTAGATTCAGGTCCATTGAGCTCTTCTTCTTTTACTAATTTATTTTTTTTCCGAGCACTTCTTAAAAAGTAGCACTAGGTAGGTACCATAACCCTTTATATTTATTATTACATTTAATCCTTGAAAGCAACTCTAAGAAGGAGGCATTTTTAGGCACATAACGTAAATCAGAAAACTAAGGCTCAGAGAGGTTAAATCAATAGACCGTCTAATTAGTAGATGGTGTTTTTAGGAGGTATTTTGAGTCTGTTCTTCTTGCTCTCACTCTGGTGCTTCTGAGACCAAAGCATAACATAGGGCAGAGGAAAGGAAATGCACCCCCTCTGAGTTACCTCTCAGTGTGTGTGTCCCAAAGCTACC
The DNA here is from genome assembly GCA_963574585.1 of Otolemur crassicaudatus. Taxonomy (NCBI): domain Eukaryota; kingdom Metazoa; phylum Chordata; class Mammalia; order Primates; family Galagidae; genus Otolemur; species Otolemur crassicaudatus. Next base: position 14,434 of record CAUYQS010049418.1, on the reverse strand, counting down.
TTCTTTGAGCCAAGTTCACATTGCAGTCTCCTATTTGTATGAAAAATGGACATGAACTTTTAGTTTCATCTTTTAAATGTATCTGCACGTACTTTCAATTACTACCAAGTATAACTGAAACTCCAAGAAGCTGCAGCTTCTTCTGTGGCTGGAGGAACCCTAGCCCACTGCCCCAAGGCAGGCGAGAGACCATGGTTCTGCATGTTCATGCCCGGTGGATAGACTCCTGCCCTTTCTTCAAACACAGCTCATCTGCTGTTTCAACCTCAAGCCTTCCTCTGGGGTTTGCAAGCCCAGAGTATAGTCTCTGTCCCCAAAACCTGAACTACAGCTTATACTGTGATTACTCAGCACCTCTATTTGACTATAACCTTCTTGGGATCAGTCTCTCGTATGTCTTCAAGTTCTTTTCAACAAGAAGAGACTTGTTCATTTTTAATGAATAAAATAGTGATGATGATTGAACGCCTATTGCATTGACCACTTTTGCTTTCCAAAGCAATCAGCAATTGCAAAATAACAGAAGTCCCCTTCTTAGTCTCAGCCTCTCTTGAACACTCTTAAATCTTGCCTCAGATGGTTAGGTTCGCCTGGTGTGCCCTGGGAAAGCACGGATTTAGTTTGCTCGTGTACATATATCCAATTCCCAGGGATAGGCCTGTCTCATTGATGGACAGTGGCATGCCATTAATTTCTTCTCCTGTCTCTGGAAAATGGGGATAATTGTATTTGCCAGCTCCACTCAGGAATGTTGTCAGTGTGATGAAACAATGTTTTTAAAAGACCTCTTTGGAAGGTATATGCCACATAAATCACAGTCCCTCACTAGGGTGGTTATTTTAGTGCTTATTTATTTAGTAGTTCAGGAGAACACTGAAATTTCTTTTCAGATAAGTCATTTTGAGTCAATGGATGCCTTAATACTCAGACTCTCATGGAATTTGTATCTATGACCTTCTGATGAACTTGGAAATTAAACTTGGTGCATTTCCATTCTACTCTGGGAAGTTTTCAAGTTTATCATCTCTGTGAACATATGTCTGGGCCATCCACAGCCAAATGCCGAAGCAGATACGGGATAATATTTAAAAATTATTTCATCCTCATGAACATATTGGTGTTTTTTCTCTCCCCATATTGTCTTTAAGAATTGAATACTATCCTGTGAAAATATCACTGCTCTCTTAAAACATAGATCGTGCCTCCATCTCAAAATTCAGTTCTGTTGCTCCAAATTGGTCATGCCATGTATGGTATGATAGAATATCTAAAAACAAAGTAGTGTGAATTTTAAATCCTATTAACTGTCTACAAATATTCTGTGCAATTGCCACTAGCCACCAGTGTTAAAATTAAACATGTAGCCCCTTGGTTGCACTAGCTACAGTTTAATTTCTTTTTTCTTTTCTTTCTTTCTTTTTTTTTTTTTTTGCAGTTTTTGGCTGGGACTGGGTTTGAACCTGCCACCTCTAGCATATGGGGCTGGCGCCCTACTCCTTGAGCCACAGGCGCCATCCCAGTAGCTACCGTTTAAGTGCTTAAAAGCTTACAAGGCTTGCCATATTGTTTAGTGCCATAATAGAGCATTTCCATCATCACAAGAAGTTCTACTGGGCAGTGTTTGTCTATAAGATTTATTTTTTAAAAGACTAATGAAAGGGCTTAATCAATTTTGTTTACTGCTCTTGCCATTCACCCCTTGGTTTTGGATTTTTTCCCTCCTCATACTGTAATGAAAAAGTTTTAATTGATTTGGCCTTCAAGACAGCCTCACCTCCAAGGCCATGATTTGAACACTAAGTCTGAACAGCATGACATGTGGAATTCCCATCTGGAGGTTAGTACAGCGGCAGATCCAGCCATTTCTGAGAAATTGTCTGGGCTTGGAGTTTCTCCCAGAACTCTGGTTTAGCAGTTCCTAAGCTTGCAGCGAGTCTGAAAGGAACACAAATCTGTTTTGTATATACAAATAAATCCTCGCGTGCTGAATGCCATTCTCAGCCTGCCAGTTTCATCTGGCTGCTCCAGAAAATATAATTCAATAGCACATTAGTTAACCTGCGTGCAGGGAATGGGGCATTCTGATTATTGAAATGTTCTGCTTGAGAGATTAACTCAATTTTTGCAGAGAAATTGCCGAGGCAGGGATTTTCGGTCCAGGAGGCTGTGCCACTGCGTCTCTGTATTCCAGATGATCACAGCTGCATTGCTTCATCCCTCCAACACTCACGCATGTGTCACTGTGCTAAAACTTTTCTAATGTGCAATTGACATATTCTAAAAGAAGCCTCATAACGATACATCAATAACGACATCTCTGATAATATCAGAAAGAGAGTAAACTTAGAAGAAAAATTACCAGCTTCCCTCAAATTTTACAGTCCCTTTAAGACGTTTGTGACAATAGGGTGGATTCTTCAAATGAGATAACTTAAAAATATTTAGTCACGTTTTATTTTCTTCAGTAACAAACACAACATGCTCTCTAGATTTCAGATAATTCCTCAAGGGCTTTAAAATGTTAATTTATTTAATTCGTATAACTGCCTGAGAATTAGGTCCCACATCATTTATTATGTTAATTGTAAAGATGAGGAAGCTGAGACACAGGGAGTTTAAACAGTTGTCCAAATTAAAGAGCTTAGGATCTGAAGGCAGGGAGCTTGGCTCTGAGCATTCACAGCCTGAAACACTACTTATACACTGTATAATTTATACAACAGAAGGAACCTAGGTCATGAACTGAAAGGATTTGTTTTTTCTCTTCACTTGGTGCCTATGTTTTCATTTATTAAAATCCAGAGAATAGAGAGCTAAACCATAGAGTCAGAACATTAACCTTCTCTCTAAAAAGCCATTACAAAATTTCTGGACCAATACTTAATGGATGTATTAAGATCCCGGAATCCATTATAAAACACAAAAACTGGGAAAATTAGGTTGATTTTCTGAGAATGAAATAATTTAATGCATTGGTTTCATACAGGGCAGCCACAAGGTTCATGTGCAATTTTAAGTGGTACACTATTTTAAATTGCTCATAAACTTTATGGCCACTCTGCACATGGGATGTGAAAATCACCGTTTTTACCTTCTGTGTTGACTGTTGCATTCAGAAGGAGGTTTTCACTCAGGTTTTTGAATGAGCCAGGGTAACAAAAGAAAGGACTGGGTTTCATCATGCCTGCATCGTAACGTAAGTAACACAGTTTTCCTCTGGAGTGTGGAATATGTGGGACCGAAAGGAAACCAACGTTTAATGGGCAGCCACTAGTTAGCAGACACTGACCTGGGGCCTTCTTAGTTACTTAAAAACTCAGAAGAATTAATTTTCCCCTTCCTGTTGTCCCCAACACCTAACCTGTCAACTGCCCATTCTGTCTCCCCAGTTTATCTCAGAACTGCCCCCTTCTCCCCAACTCCTGGCCACCAACCTCTCTCACCTGGATCACACAGTCATCACCCAAGTGATTCTCTTAATGGAGTAATCAGATCCTCGTCAGCCCTGCCTCAACCCTCCACTGGCACCTGTTCTGTTTGGGGTTCTGTTTTGTTTATCTCCCACTGCTGCCCAATCTCACCTTCATCTTTTTCAGCCTCATCTCTCCACCCTCTGGTCCTTGCTGACCCTGCCCGCCCTTCTGGCCGTCGTGGTCCTTCTCAAACACACAGGTCTTTCCTACCCCAGATCTGTGCTCATGTTGTTTTCTCCTAGACCTCTCTGGCCTCCACCAGCCTCCTGTTTTGGCCCCTTTTCGGCTTTCGGATCTCGGCTTAAGTGTCACGTTCTCCCTGACCATCCCACCTAAAGCCAGTCTCTCCTTGTTATTCTGTCACAGCCCTTAGGACAACTCAGGTGAGCAGGCAGGAAGCTCAGGGAGGGAAGCAGCAGGGAACTCCCAGGGCAAGACTTGCTCCCCACCTGCCCCTACTGTCCAGGACAAGCCTGACACAAAGGTCCTTTGTGACTATTTTGCAAACAAATAAGTTTTTTTGCCATTGAATAAGATACACTCATTTTTAGAAAATAACACTGTGATAAATTGTCTAAAGTCACACAGAGAGCAGCCTACTGTATTTTTTTTTTTTTTTTTTTTTTTTTTTTTTTTTTAAAAAACCAAAAGCTGTCCCCCTGGGTAGAGTGCCGTGGCATTACAGCTCACAGCAACCTCCAACTCCTGGGCTCAAGCGAGTCTCCTGCCTCCGCCTCCCAAGTAGCTGGGACCACAGGCGCCCGCCACAACGCCCGGCTTTTTTTTTTTTGGTTGCAGCTGTCATTGTTGTTTGGCGGGTCTGGGCTGGGGATTCGAACCCGCCACCTTCGGTGTACGTGGCTGGCGCGTTAGCCGGTTGAGCTATAGGCGCCGAGCCGGCAGTTAATATATTAATCTGTTATGCTTGATATACTGCAGGTACAGTACAAACTGCTCTGTAGACCAAGTTATCTGAAAAGTACTTCGTTCTTTCTGTCTCCACACCCTTCCCACAAACATGAGTACATATATGTATCTACACAGTGACTCACACATATACATGTGTATGTATATGAAAAGATCAACCTAGGATTGATGTAACTTTTCAAGAAGAATTACAACTAAAGTCATTTTGGGGGAGAATAAGTTGTTTTTACCTTTGAATAAGATACAAATGTGTTTTTGTTTTTCACTAACATTGAAATATTACTGTAAGGACTAGATAACTGAATCTTACCTTTAACATTCCTCACATTACAAAATTTCATCACAACTTCTTTGAAGCACTATCAAATATCACCAATATAAAGCTGGAATAGATACCTACGTTCATAGAACAGTAACTTTAAACCCGACAACACCCCTGCAAAGCTAAAGTAACAATCGAATATTAGCTCCACTTTATAGCTTGAGAAACTGAGGCTCACCTGACCAGTAAAGGCGAACTTCGTTCAGTTTCAAAGCTTAAACTCATTCTACTGCTGCATGCTGCCTTTCAAAGTAAAATTCTGCTACCACAGTGCTTTTCAAGTCTTGTGGCATATGGTAAATTACTCTGAAGCAAGTGCAAGATATGTTGGTTTCATCAATACATGTTTACCAAGTTCAGGATAGGAAGTGAGAACTATACTTTATGTTGAACAATTCAGTATGAAGTGGTACATTAGGCAGATGCTAAAGTTGGGCTGTGATGGGCCACAGAATACAGTAAATGGTCTCTGAAGAGGGGAACGCCCTGCCCTGTAGGGGCATCCCTCCACGGCCCAGGCCTGCAGAAGCACTCCACTCTAAGGCAGACCTGGCCATTTCCCAGTTCAAACCGGAAAGGCGGCAGCCAGCGTGGCGGCACATTCAGACAGAGCGGCCCCATCTCCGGAAGCTCCTCAAACTCACTCTGGCACCAAATGACCAGCTGGAGAGGACAGAGCCCTGGATTCCAGTCTTGGGTCAATCCCTGACCAGCCACGTGACCTTGGACTAGTTGCTTAACCCTTCCGAGGTCAACTCCTTGCTCTGTGGGGCTCTCCCCAGCTCTGGGGCCCTAAGATGCAGACAGTCTACATCTTAGCAGGAAAGTTGTGTCACACATGTGTTTTCGGTCACCTCTGCCCAGGTAAAGACCACCTTTAGCTGATGTCCCGGGCACACTCAGCTCAGCCGCCATCAGCACCGGTCCCATGAAGCCTGACAGGAGGTATTTTAGGACCTAGCAGTACTCAACCTCTTCGGTTTACCTCTTGGCTCAGCATGTCTGCTACGTTTAAAATAATCATCACCAACCCTCTGTCAAATTGTCAAGTCATCTTCCTGTGCCCTATTTAAGAGAGATGAAAAGATGTGCAGAGAGGACCCTGTATTCGCATCTGAAAACATCCGGATTCTAGGGTGAGGTATTCCTAAACCTCAGTTCCCATCTGTAAAAATAGAGACGGACCCAATGACCTCTGACAGGACAGAACCACGCCAGCATGCTATAATTCCCTCAGTCACCATCACTAAACAAAACTCCAACACTAAACTTGATATTTTCTTAGAATCTCGATTTTGTGCATTTTGATTTTTGCTGCTTCAAGTATGCTTAGATCATGCCCTGCTTATGACTCCAAAGCTAAAATCGCCCACTGCTAATGGTACAAACTGGGTGGTAAGAGCTCCACGGCCTGTCGTGCAAGTCTTGCTCTTATTTAACCTTGAGAGACCTCTAAAATGTGCAATGTGCATCCATAAGAATGTTCCAGTTCTCTGAAAAGTTCCTTTCAGAGAACTTTAAAACTTTCAAAAGTTTTAAATAGTTTTGTCACCTACTACTATTTAAAAGTGATGATTTTGCCACTTATTTGAAAAAGAAATGGCCCGAGGTCACCAAGCACTGATGATAACACATCTTATATCATATAATGACCATTCCTGCTTTCCTATTTTGGACACAGAATTCAACTAGCATTAGATAGAATGTCCTGATCATAGGCTGCTCTTGGGTTAACTTCCAGATGGGTCCACAGCATCTATTTTTCTAAAAGCAATCAGGAACTGAGGCAATTTACTAAGTCTCTGTCACTACTGTCAATGTGTCTCTCCATGACCGGTTTGTTGACAATAAGGCATGACATCGGTTTATTTGAAAAGTATTTGTGTTGTAAAAACACCGGTGCTTTGTTGTTTTCTGATTCTCTCAAGGCAGAAGAAAAAGGCCAATCAGAATGCAAAACACTTCAGAATATAGAAAAAAGAGCCTTGGGTATACTTTTAAAAGCCACTGTGCCCACCCAAATGCCCTCTTATTTACTGTCTCCACCCACTCTGACCAACACCATATGCACTTACTAGCTATGCTATACCTTGAAATATTATCCTAAAACTCAACCAAGAAAACTGGCAATAAATGTGCTGGAAATTACTGCATGAATACAAATAGCTAGAAAAGCCCACTGGGGAGAGACAGGCAGTATATTCCTCTGGTTACTTGGGTTCCAACAGCCTTGTTCTGATTTCTTTGCATGTGGTCCATGGTTTTATTATTGTTATGCTAATATTTTTACAGTAATACAGCATGGTCCCCCTGGGGGCAAAAGGTCCATTTCTCTGCTTTTAAGTAGGAAAACACCCAACAGGGTGTTCATTTGTTAGCTAATCCATGAACACCTGGTGTGAGCTAAAAGCACTCCACAGTTGGTAGTAAACACCTCACACTAACCAGCACACACCATGAGCTCTGCTCCACCCTTATAAAAACTTGACAGGGAAGGGCTAGAGAGATACCCAGTAAAATTAAGTGCACAAAAATCCACTTGGGAAAATAATTCCTGTGGTGTTATCAGAGGCAGGTGAGTGAGGGAAGACTGCTCAGAAGGATTTGCTAGAAAGTCTCTGCTTTTTCTTTTCTGCATAGCCCTGGCCCCCAGCCAGAGAAGCTGAAGGATCTTACTGGGATTTTGTACTCAACTTCCCCCAGCCCTTGAGCGACAAGCTGTAGGTAAAAGGAGGGTTGAGGTCTTTAGTGATTTGGGCAAGGAGAAGGGGGGGACTGAGATAAAATAACAGAAAAACAGAGGGTGAAAAAATGTTTATTATCATTTGAACTTATTTGATAGATTCCTGTGGTCAGCTATGAGGAGGGACTTTCCACCCCTAGTGAATGAATTTACTGGAATCTCAAAGACTTTTCAGGTAATCAGATATGGGTATCATTCTAAAACCACTGCATTTGCAAAGCCGCATTTCCTGATTTTTTTCTCTTTGCTGACTTTTTGATGCAATCAGGAGGGTTATATCAGAGTGCCCTGGGCTGGCAAGAAGTGATCTAAGGTTGCACTCAGGCTGCCCTAGGTCAGACCCTAACTTGCTTACCCTTGGAAGCCCTGATCTCCCCATCTTTAAAATAGGAATAGTCATGCCTTTACTTTCAAATTAAGATGAATATGATCAGGCTGGGAGTCATGACTTACGCCTATAATCCCAGCACTTTGGGAGGCAGAGGTGGGAGGATTGCTTGAGGCCAGGAGTTAGAAAACAGCCTGGGAAATACACATAAGAAGACCTCATGGCTACAAAAAATAAAAACATTAGCTGGGCATGGTGACACACACCTGTAGTCCCAACTACTTGGGAGGGGGAGGCAGGAAGATCGCTTGAGCTCAAGAATTCGAGGTTGCAGTGAGCTATGACAACACCACTGCACTCTAGCCTGGGCTACAGAGGGAGATCCTATCTCAAAAAAAAAAAAAATTAATATGATACTATAAGAAAAGACTTCAGCTCAGTACCTAAAGTATTTAACAAATGGTGCCTAAAGTAAGTCAGTGTAGTTGTCACGGCTGTGCTAATTCCTTAGTGATGTTCACATAGGGGACAGCAGCACAAAGATCACCCTTACAGTCTCTAGAAAAAATAAGATTACCCCCAAAGGGATCCATACACTAGTTCCTTTTCAGTCAAGCATGTTCTCTGGGGAAACCCCTGTCCGTGGCGTGGAGCCCCTGCACCTTCTGGTCTGTGGGCAGAAGGTGCAGGCCTGTTTTGGAAGTCTGTGTTCCCCTAAATGCTTGATAATTGACCACACAATGTCAACAGATCCCACAGCCCATGAACAATATTTGTGCGTCCACTATGGCTCAAAGCAGTGTCCTCAAACAGAGGTCCATGCCCCTCTAGGGGTATACAAAGACTTTCTGCAGCACCTCTGAGTAGTTCTAAGGGAATCAGTGTCCATTTCTTCAACTTCTACATGTGCTGTGTCCTAAGACCCATCTGCCGACAAATGCTTCTGCTGCAGGTTCTCCTGGCCCACTTCCCCTTCTCCTTCTTCTGAGAGACAGCGTGCTTCTCCCATCCCACTCTCTCTACTTGGGGCCCTGTCCTCTTCAGGTGCACACAAAGGCATCAGGCATGGATGGCTCCTGGGGACAACCGTTATCGTGCTCCTTGTGAGGACCTAGCAGCATGAATGTAATATTCCAAGAATGTTAGCCAGAATCTAATCACATGGCAATAACCAAACAAAGCCAAACTGAAGGGCAATGTGGGAAACAGCAGGCAACAAAGTCTGAACTTTAAAAAAATGTCAGCATCATGGGGAAAAAGAGGCTTGGGAACTATTCTATTCTACATTAAAGAAGAATAGAGACCAGATAGTCAAATACAATTTGGATTAAAAAAAATCACAAATGACATTATTGCCACATTTCAGTAAATTTGAGTATGGGCTATGTACTAGACAACAGTACTATATCAGTGCTAAATTTCCTGAGACCCATACCTGAACTGTGGTTATATAAGATATTGTCCTTGTTCTTAGATGGTACATGCTGATATATTTAATGTTATGATGTTTGCAACAAATTCTCAAATGGTTCAGGGAAAAAATGAGGCCAAATGCTAGAAAGAGGTCAATCTTAGTGAAAGGCATGTGGGTGTGCATTGTACTATTAGCACTTCTGAGGAAGATATCATATGAATAAACCAAACCAGGGGAAAATGATGTGGGCAGCCCCACATTTCATTCTGGCCAGGCTCTCACGGCAGGCCATGGCGCTTTATCTGCTTGTCTGTCCACCATCCAGCCATCTATTCCCCTTATAATCAGGATCCAGAAGTGTGATGGTTGTTGCCACAGGGTATATATTAACATGCATATTTGAATTGAAAATGAAGTCAGACCTTTTCTGGTCCAAACAGCAGTTGATTTGATCTGATTAGTTTGATGGTTTCCCACGAATTCAGTCAATTAAACTTGCAGGTACAAGGTTTTGCCAAAAGTATATTTAAAGCATATATATATATATATATATACAGTTCCCCAAAAGGGCTGGAAGTGGTATCTCCTACAGCTATTTAAACTTTGGATGAAAAGTTTTAGAAACCTTCAAAATGTATGATCGTTTTTCCACCCTCTTATTTGTAGGTTTGCAAGTGAAAAATTTTGAAGACTGTGGACTTTTAAAATCATGCATTTCCACTTCAGTTATTTTAGTAAAATCATACAAAACTGTGTTTTGCGTCTACTGAGCTAAGTAGTTTCCCAGTGGTGACTCGAACCCTGCTCATACAAGCCACCTCCTATTTCCACTGCAGTGGAGAGCCATGGCAGTACTAGTGCAGTCACATCGGTCTCCGCATAGACATCCCCTCCCTGGGCAGATTGTCCGGGCGCTGAGAACTAGCATTGGTACAAGGCCTTCCACTGGCATTACCAGGCACTTAAGAAGACCCTGCTTTGTGGCAAAGAGTGTGGAAGCCTTCTCTCACTGCAAAAAGCATTCATATTCTCGGAATACTTAGAGAAATTCAGGTTTCTTTTTTTAAAATGTCCTGGATCTGGACTTTGAAGTAGCCATTAATAATGGTAACCTAGGTCCATTGTGACCCAAACAGAAATAAAATAAAAGATTTAATAGTTTAAAGGAATTTAATGTCTCTGTGAGACTGCATAACATCTAGTACATGATAATTAATTAATATTTTCTTCTTTTTCTCTTTCCCCCTTTTTTGAGATGAGCTATCTCTTATGTTGGTTGTTCAGGCTGGACTCAAATTCCTGGGCTCAAGTGATCCTCCTGCCTCAGCCTCCTGAGTAGCTGGGACTATTGGTGTGGGTTGTGCTTGCTTCCTGACCGAGTGGATTAGTTAAATAACAAGTATTTTAATCAAATGAAGGTGCTCTGTACTGTGAGTACTAGATAAACAAAAATGAAAAGGATATTAGGATAGAAGAATACTAGATAGCTTTTATTTCTGTATCAGCTTAAACAGAATCTTGTGAGCATATTGCTTTGCTTCTTGGATCAGCCTAACAATCTAAGACTGGCCAATTCAAATTAAGCCTTAAATAGATTTCTCTAAACAGCAACAGTTTGAAATAGGTTCTCAGACTTGGGCCAGAGTGAGATGTTGTTCTCAGATCTCAAGTAATGAATCAATGCCTCTTAAAAGAGTCTGATATGTAATTTCTTGTTGCCAAGAGACCCTTCCCACATAGCAGGCCTCCTTTCCAGCTTGGGTATTTTGTTACAGTATTGTTCATTCATATAGTCCCTAAGTAGTAAGAGGCAACAGATGGATAGAGTTCATTTATTCTGAATTCTACATCCCATAATATCACACTTGAAAGCATAACATTTAAGCAGTTAATTGTACTATAAGATTCCTTAGCTATATAGCGGTGGTCAGAGAGTTTACTAAAAGTTTTTCCTAAGTTTATGAAATAAATTAAATGCCCAACTGGGATGTTTAAAAACAGAAATGCTCCATCTCAACACAGGTAGCCTCCAACTCACCACTCTTATCACTTCCATAGAAGGATTTCACCCTGCCCCAGCTCTCTTCTTCTTACAGTGGAAGACAGTCTCCCTAACATGACCATGGGAGTCTGCTGGGAAAAATTCCATAGGAAGTATGTGGGCTTAGAAACAGGGGAAGGGACAGAGCTGTGAAAACTGGGAAGAGCTAGGGGCAGCTGACCCAGGGGCAGAATCCCAGGCAAGAGTGGCCTGCCTACGTGCTGACCAACCAACTGTGGGGCCCAAAATAGCCTCCCCGCAAGGCCTGCATGTCTTTCACTCAATACTGTGTTGTGCTGCTTGAAATTCCACCATTTAGAGCAGCATCCTGGCAGTTGTTGTTGCAGAAGAAGGGACTTCATTGGGTGCTAAGGAAGGGGTCACTGGAAGTAGGAGGGTGGCAAATAACAGCTACAATCGCTATTTATGGAGCACAGGTTTTATAAAGCAGTATCTCATTTAACCCTCTCATCAGTCTTGCAAGGCAAGCTTACTATTATCTTCATTTACAGTGGGGGAACAGAGGCTTAAGAGATGTTGAATAATAGCTTTAAATCTCGGTTAATGGCAAGGGTGTCAGATCATATCAGACCCAAATCCCGGTCTGATATGAACGTGTTACCTTGAGCTCTTGCTTGCTGACACCTCCCTCCAATTTCTTGTTCTATGCTCTCCTTTTGCAGATTATGGGACATGGCACCCAGGGCAGAGACTCTCTCCTAGTGATACTGTGAATTATAGTTCAGTTACATTGTGATTTACATAGGTTTTTGTGGGCCAGACTGAGAACTTGATAGCTTGATTTAGAAGACAGTTTCTATATTTTTGTCATTTGCTACTGAACTGGTGGGCTATAATCCCATTATACTACAATAACTTGGCAATTTTCTATAATTACAGTTTAACACTCTTCTCGTTGGCTTCCAGTGGTACAAAAAATTAAGCCCACTTTACCAGCTCAAGGCTCCTTTATGTTTAGTTTTTCATGTACATTTACTAGAAAGTATGTTCCATTAGGGCAGGAACTTTCTGGGTATTAGGCAAAGCAAGGTAGCCTGAGCACCTAGGACAGCGCCTGGCACATACAGGCATACACTGACTGTTGAATAAATATGTGCATTTAGATTGGGAATTTTTAAAACTGCATGCACTTGATACATTTGTGAAATATATTTAGAGCTGAGATATAGAATAAGACTATATCATTGGCTGAAGACCTTCCTCCCAGATACAGTGTTTTCCTCTTCCATTATAAAGTACATTTCAGGAGTTTGGGGAAATCGGTCCCAGCTTCAGCAGACCTGCCTCCTGCTATCATGGAATTTTAGTACTTTGGACCAGTTGATTTTCCTTTTTAGGTCTCAGGAGCAGAAAGGGTTTGCTTTCAACTCTAAAATGCTATGACATCTGAATGTTTCACCTTATAGATTTCTCACACTTGTTTTAATTGCCCCTTGGATAGGATATTGGCAAAAACAAAAATAAATGAACAAAGATAGCTAAAGAGAAATGACTCAAAAGGAAAATCACAATTCCTTGAGTTTAGACAGGTTACAAGTTGCATAGGAGGCAGCCATGGACTGTGCCCTTTATAGTCAACCTCTAGGCAAGCAAGTTAGCCAATTACAAATTCTTCTTGTTTATATCAGTTCACACTGATATAATTCAGAGTTTTTCATTTACTTGGAACCAGCAGAACATATGCAGTCTCAAAGGTAAGTGTGTGTACCAGGTAGGGTCCAGTTCCTATTCGAAAAGCACAGAATGACTATTAATGTGGCACAAATGATCTGCTCAATCACTAAAAGACTAGATGAGCCAGAATTTATGGTAATTTCTTTTTGTAAATGAAATGCAGTGACTTAATGTTTTTCTACATAAGCTTTAACCAGCTGCCCTGTGTACGGTGCAGTATATAAACATCAGCACTGTGACAGGGGCGTGTTGACACTCGTTGAGTGTTCAAAGTCTGCACACTGTCATTATTTTGCCTTCTCTGCACTGACAGCTTGCTACCAAATTGAACATACCTGGAAAGAAGTCAATTTGGCTTAGAATGCAGCTCGGCTTCTCTTTGGGAACATCATTCAGGTTTTCTCTAGGATCTACTGGGTCTTTCCATTGATAAAACAGAATGGGGTGTGTTCTGCTGCTTCAGATTGTAAGCAGGATAGTCAGAATCCCACTTATTGATGACATGGCATTAGTTTTGGAAAAAGGAAGTAATCATTCCCCCTACAACATGCCCCCCCACCAGTGCTAACTTGCTTGCTTTGTGACTGCCATACCTTATACAAGCCACAGATTTTCTAAGGTTATTGCTTAGCCAAAGTGATTCATCCCTGGCTGTACAATAGACTCACCTGGGGGGAAATCTAAAAATCCAGATGCCCAGGCCACACCCCAAATCTGGCAAATCAGAATTTCCTGGGGTGAGGCCTATCAGTAGTCTCTGATGTGCCCCAGGTGATTCTAATCTCTTAGGAGCATTTTTCCAAAGGACAGTTAGGATAAGAGTGTGAAGGCCAGGGAGCAAATCTCACAGTCACTGGCATTGTGAAGCAGAAAGTCCTCCCTTACAGACTGTTCTCTGAGTTCTAAAACAAGTAAGTCAAAGTCATCATGTTGGTTGAAAGAAGAGCTAGGAGCAGGAGACAATATTAAATGAGTTTACCTACATAGGTCACTAATATGACAAATAAAATTCCCTGAATTAATCAAGTTGTAATCAGGCACAGTCATTTTTCTCTCCAGAACACTGAGGTTAGAGAACCATTATCTGCCACCATGTTCCTATCCCTCTCACCTGCCCGGGCAGTTCCAATGAAGAGTCAGTTACTCAGCTCTTCTGGGTACTGCTTGGAAGACAATAGCACTAGGGGCATTTTAATTTAAGTTTCTATTGAAGACATATTTATATACACTAAATTTGTGACCGAAATGAAAGTCTTTAAAAATAGGTTTATACAGTTAATGGACAGAAATTCTTGGAATGGTACTTTAATTTCAAGGGATTGACCATGTTCTTTCTTTTTTTTTTTTTTGGAGACGGAGCCTCAAGCTATCCCCCTGGGTAGAGTGCCATGGCATCATGCTCACAGCAACCTTCAACTCCTGGGCTCAAGCGAGTCTCCTGCCTCAGCCTCCCAAGCAGCTGGGACTACAGGTGCCTGCCACAACGCCTGG
>CAUYQS010049416.1:0-28255 GCA_963574585.1 Otolemur crassicaudatus | reverse complement strand
AAAAAGATGGAGACTTTACCTCTTTCATGTTTACGTGGATGGAGCTGGAACATATGCTTCTTAGCAAAGTATCTCAAGAATGGAAGAAAATGTATCCAATGTACTCAGCCCTACTATGAAACCAATTTATAGCTTTCATATGAAAGCTATAACCCAATTAGCCCAAGAAGAAGGGAAAAGGGGAGAGGGAGGGGAGGGGAAGGGGCAGGATGGGTGGGGGGAGAGTAATTGTTGGGACCATACCTACGGTGCAACTTACAAGGGTACATGTGAAATTTACTAAGTGTAGAATATAAATGTCTTAACCCAATAACTAAGAAAATGCCGTGAAGGCTGTGTTAACCAGTTTAACGAAAATATTTCAAATGGCATATAAAACCAGCACATTGTACCCCATGATTGCATTAATGTACACAGCTATGATTTAATTTTAAAAAATAATAAAAGGCAAAAAAAAAAAAAAAAGAAAGAAAGAAAAAGGGCAGGTCACAGATACTTTGTGAGAGAGAAGGAGGGCATTGGATGAAGTTGTGGAACTCGGAGGCAAGAGTTTCCTACTGGGGCTAAGCTGAATTGCTGATAGCCGAAAACTAGGGTCGGTGTGGGTCACTTTCCCTTCCCTATCTCGCACTTCTTCTCTCCCTTACCAGCGTTTCCTGGGACCGCCTCCCAAGTAAGCTACTCAAAGCCTTTCCTCAGGGTCAGCAGAGGAACTCCAACTAAGACAGCATCAGTGCAAAAAACTTTACCCCCCGCTGCCCAAGTCCATGTTTCCAGTCCTGAACTTACATCCTGCATTTTAACGGCCTGGTGGACATTTCCACTTGGATGTCTGTCTATAGGACAGCTCTTAAAGTTCTCTTTGCAGTTATCTGCCTTTGGGGTTGGGAGAAAAGCAAAGGAAAATAATATTAGTCTTTATATTGGAAATTTTTTTTTTTTTTTGAGACAGAGCCTCAAACTGTCCCCCTGGGTAGAGTGCTGTGGCATTACAGCTCACAGCAACCTCCAATTCCTGGGCTCAAGCGAGTCTCCTGCCTCCGCCTCCCAAGTAGCTGGGATCACAGGCGCCCGCCACAACGCCTGGCTATTTTTTTTGCCATCATTGTTGTTTGGCGGGTCCCAGCTGGAGATTCGAACCCGCCACCTTAGGTGTACGTGGCTGGCGCCTTAGCCAGTTGAGCTATAGGCGCCGAGCCCCTACCTATCTTTTTAGTTGAATCTTCCATTACCTTATCCAAACTTGATGTTTTTGACAAAGTGGCTCCAGTAGCTATCCTCTATTCTCTGGCCCGGGAGCTGAGTGTTAGTACTCTTCCCCTTCCTTTCCTGCCTCTGAACTTAAACTGTTTCCATCGCAAGCAGTATCATCTTTATAAATTCTTACCCAAATAAGCTATTTCCCTTCTCTGAATGTCTGTAATACTCTGTACAATGTTTTAAACATTTATATAAACATTTGGACACATCTACAGAAGTTGCTTGAACATCTGTGAAGCAAAGTTTATAAAGGGTAATTTGTTTAAAAGACAGCTGTTACTTTTGTACTGGGGCAGGTGGTACTAACAGCTGAAGATACCAAGATGAGTAAAACAGTTTTTGCCCTCAGGTAGCTAAGAATCTAGTGGGAAGACAGTCAGGGTGGAGAGAAATGTACAAGGTGATAGGGATATTCTCACACTCCTTAGACACCATTCCACTAAGATATTAAGATTTTCCTTTATAAAGGATGTTGACCTGAATCTAGGAGAGTGGATGGAGCCTTCCCAGGGAGGATCAGTGGAGTGTGAAGGCAGAACCAAACCCAGGAAGCCAAGTGAATGAAGAGTTTCAAGGGGCAGAGAGCAATCAAGTGAGACGGAATTTCAGTAAATGAGAACTGAAAACATTTAGCAACCAGGAATGTATAGGAGAACTGAGGTGGAAGTTTAGCATAGTGAGGGTGGAAATCAGATTTTAGTCTATTGAAATGCAAATAGGAGGGAAGGTAAAGAAGTGAAGAGTATTTCTTAAAGAAGCCAAAAATGGAGGAGAGGATACTGATTGAATGTGGGCCAAAAGGTGAGTGCTGGGTCGCAGGGGGAATTTTCTTAGATGCTTGAGCAAGTTGAAAGGTAAGAAGGATGGTAAAAAGAGGAGAGATTAAAGTTACCAAATAGAATAACTGACTTGGTGCCTGTAGCTCAGTGGTTAAGAATGCCAGCCACATGTACTGAGGCTGATGGTTTCAAACCTGGCCAGGGTTTGCTAAACAATGACAACTGCAACAACAAAAAATAACCAGGATTTGTGGTGGGTGCCTATAGTCCCAGCTGCTTGGGAGGCTGAGGCAAGAGAATCACTTGCACCCATAAATTTGAGGTTGCTGTGAGCTGTGATGACACAGCACTCTACCGAGGGTGACAAAGTGAAACAATGTCTCAAAAAAAAAATTTAAAAAAGAATAACTGGTAAGAGAAGTCCAAGAAAGTAGAAAACGGTGGTTTCAAGGGCATAGGAGAGGACTTGCCCTGAACTAAGAGAAAAGAAACTTCTTTTTTGAGAATAGAAAAGGCCAGGCACAGTGGCTCATGCCTGTAATCCTAGTACAATTTAAGGACAAGGCAGGTGGATCTTTTGAGCTCAGGAGTTGGAGATCATCCTGAGCAAGAGCAAGACTCCATCTCTAAAAGTAGCCAGGTGTGGTGGGTGCCTGTAGTTCCACTACTCAGGAGACTGAGACAAGAGGATTGCTTGAGCCCAGGAGTTTGAGGTTGCTATGAGCTATGACACCATGGCACTCTACCAAGGACAACAAAATAAGACTGTCTCAAGGAAAGAAAAAAAAAAAAAAAGAATGGGGAAAAAGCAGTGGGAGAAGATAAAAAGTGCATAAGTTTACAAATTAGGGGAGGCAGAAAGTGGATGGTGGCCATACCAATTGTTTTTCCTACAGAGTACAAGGCACATAGTCTTTCAAAAACTTACTAAGCACTGTACTACATAGTAGATGGCTTAACACAGTGGTTAGGAGCTTAGACTTCATGTCAAACTGCCTGAGTCCAGATCTGACTCATACTCTCAAGTTCTGTGAACTTGTGAAAGTCTCTCTACTTCCCTGAACCTGTTAGGGATTCACAGTAGTGGTATTGTTACAGAGGAAAAAATGGCAAAAATATCTTCTGTTTCCCCAAATCTTTTTTGGAAACTGAAACCTGCATCCCTGAGGAACAGGGGAATGTCTTGTTATTTGTGCCACCGGAGTTAGTGCAAGGGAATTGTCTGAGCTGTCTGGACAGGGGTCACGAGGTTTATCTTAGCTGAAGATGGGATGAATGCAGACAGAGGCCCTGAGATTGTCTTAGCCCCAAATGGGATTATGGGATTAATCAAAGCCTTTAAAAACTTTGTGCTGTGCAGAAGGCAGATGGATACTTTGAAATGGGAGTCTGCTAGCCTCCTCATTTTGGCAAATTAATAATACACTTCTCTTCCTTCTCAAACCACTTGGCCTCATTCCTCTGGTGCAGCTTTGGTGATAAGTGCTAAACTTTTGGTAATACTATGTGGATTAAATGTGTCAGTATGTACACATACATACTTAGAACAGTGCCTGGCCTTTCTGCTAAAACCTACACAGAGGCAGATGCAGAAAGCACAGCCCACAGATTTGCCCTCAAGAGTTTTCAGTCAAGTCAGCCAGCTGTCTGTTAGGGAGTGGTGCTATTCAAGAATCACCAAGCAAAAATTCCCTGATAGTTCCATTCAAGCCAATTAAGAAAATGTTCCTAAATGACACTGCATCTTTAAAACATTTTAAAATTCTAAATTCTTCAGTACGACATAGTCATAAAGCCAGAGAGAAATGAGTGTCTTCATAGCTAGCTGGGAGACAGCAGCTCAGGCAAATCCCTGAAGCACAGTCTTGAGCATCGACTGCACAAACTCCAACCCAAGTGGAGAAAGGCCAGGTTCTCCCATGCTGACCCTAAGGAAGAGCAAGACAGTAGCAGATGTGACCTAACTATTATAAGATAAAATCTTCAGGCCCCAAGCTGACTGACTAGACTACCTTCTTGGCAAAGGTTCCCTAGGAAAACCTTAAAGCTAAATTGCCAGCCATGAGGAGAAGAGAGATCAGACACAAGTCATGTCCTCCTTCTGTTGGAGTTATTCCTTCTAACAATAAGAGACTAAATTGTTTAAAAAAAAAAATAGGAATGGGTTAACAAATTGTGGTATATGTACACCATGGAATATTATTCAGCCTTTAAAAAAATGGAGACTTTACAGCCTTTGTATTAACCTGGATGGAAGTGGAACACATTATTCTTAGTAAAGCATCACAAGAATGAAGAAGCATGAATCCTATGTACTCAATTTTGATATGAGGAAGCTTAATGACCATTAATGATAAAGGGGGTTGGGGGAAAGGAAGGGCAGAGAGAGGGAAGGGGGGGGTCTTGGTGTGTGCCACACCTTTTGGGGGCAAGACACGATTGCAAGAGGGGCTTTACCTAACAAATGCAATCAGTGTAACCTGGTTTCTTGTACTCTTTTTTTTTTTGAGACAGAGTCTCAAGCCGTCACCTGGGTGGAGTGCCGTGATGTCACAGTTCACAGCAACCTCCAACTCCTGGGCTCAAGCGAGTCTCTTGCCTCAGCCTCCCAAGTAGCTGGGACTTACAGGCGCCTGCCACAAGGCCTGGCTATTTTTTGGTTGCAGCTGTCATTGTTGTTTGGTGGGCCTGGGCTGGATTCGAACCCGCCAGCTCAGGTGTATGTGGCTAGTGCCTTAGCCGCTTGAGCCACAGGCCCCGAGCCAGTTTCTTGTACCCTTAATGAATCCCCAATTTAAAAAAAAAAAAAAAAAAAAAAGCAAATTAGAAAAAAAAAAGAGAAAGAGAGACTAAATTGTTAACAGGCCTAAGGCCATCCAAGACAAAGGTTAAATAAACCATGGTGTTGAATTTTGGCAAATGTCTGTAAGCACGTTTTTCATTGAAAGACATCCTTAAAACATTAGCCTTTAGGCAAAACTGGTAGTTTTTTTAACCAATTTACAAATCAAAGAATCATTAAACCCACCTATAACCTGTAAGCCCCCCCTCCCATCCCACTGCAGTTTGAGATGTCCTATCTTTTCAGGCCAAACCAAGGTACACCTTCCACATATTAACGTATGATCTTGCATGTAATTTCTGGGCACATTTTCTCAGCACCTCTTGAAAACATGTGCTCTGGGCTGTCAGGAACACAGTTGGCTCAGAATAAACCTCTTTAAATTATCTTACAGAATTTGAGTTTTTCCATTAACACAGGGAAGCAACAGATTTTCTTCTTAGTATCTATCAGTTTAAGGCCATTACTATTTGAACTAGATCAGTGCTTCTCAAAGTGTGGTCTGCTCTGTAGTATCCTTGGGTACTTGTTAGAAGTATAAATTCTTAGGTCCTGCCCCAGACCAACTGAATCAGAAACTCTGGTGCTACCTAGAAATAGCCTGGCCTCAGAGGCAGCAAACCTAAAAGCTGAACAATGTATGTGATTAAGAATCAACACATGATGAAAGTGTATAGACCCTACTTCCTGGAAGGAGTCATGATCAGGAGTCTAGCACTAAGTACATTCTATCTGGCTATGTGTACTAAGGTTACAGAAAAGTGAGAGAGGACACCCGAGGAGAGTGGGGTCCAGGAGAACAGGTCTCAAGGAGACCACAAGGATACACCTGCAGGGTCCTCTCCACGGTACCTCAGCTCTTGGGAATTTGTAGACTTAACTTCCTGGAACTTGGAAATTTCCACTTCTGTGAAATCCTGTAGTTCTGTGGGGGCTGGAACAGCAGCTCCTGCTTGATGCACATTGACCAGTGAGAAAGGTACCTGTGGGTTGGAACTTTTTGACTGGAGATAAAAAGGGAAAGACTAAACCAGTCACAGAGTGCAGCCATTTCTAATTCTTCTATGCCATAAGCTCCCCGGGGCTGAAATAAAGCCCTTCCTCTTGTAAACATGGTGTTTGGGTGCTCTTTCTCTCCATTGGGCCTTGTCTTCCTACAACATATGTATTCTCCAATAAAGGAAAAACTGTGTTGAAGCCCTACAATAGATGCTGTATCCTTGGAAGAATCTCCTATGCTTTGGTAGATTTCTTTTTTCTTTTTTTGAGACAGAGCCTCAAGCTGTCCCCCTGGGTAGAGTGCCCTGGCATCATAGCTCACAGCAACCTCCAACTCCTGGGCTCAAGTGAGTCTCCTGCCTCTGCTTCCCAAGTAGCTGGGACCACAGGCACCCGCCAGAATGCCCGGCTATTTTTTGGTTGCAGCCATCATTGTTGTTTGGCGGGTCCGGGCTGGTTTCGAACCCGCCACCTTAGGTGTATGTGGCTGGCGCCTTAGCCACTTGAGCCATAGGCCCCGAACAGGTAGATTTCTTATAACTGGAAAACATTTTATAATTAACAACATGCTTCCATACTAATCAATCCTGACAACTTTGTGATGCAGGCAGCCTTGACTCAGAGTTTACAAGTTCAGAAAGGCTTTGACTTGACCAAGATCAAAGTTAATGGTAGAAGTAAGAATGAAAGCTAGGTGTTTTGTTGGTGCATTTTTTTTTTAATCCCTTGTGGTTGGCAACTAATTTGGTTTTCCAGCCATCTAGATACCAGAGCACTGATTTTCAACTGGTGTGTCATAGCACACTGGTGTACCATGAGAGGATCTTAGGTGTGCTGTGAAAACTTCTAAAAATCATTAATTAAATTATTTTTGAAAGAAGTTCAAAGCACAGTAAGTATATTCTTTTTTTATTCTTTTTTGGATCAACATAATTTAAGTGCCACGGAAGTTTATAGATTCAAGTGTGCTGTGAAATAAAAAAAGGTTGAAAACGTGGTATTAGAGGATATTAAAAGGGGTCACAAGTAGTTTAAGTGCTAGAAAGCTGTATCTTCTACTTTTAATTGGTTAATTGACATTCTGGATTATAAATCAGCCTCTGTGACTGTGAGTTGTGTGACTCAACACCCTGGAGCCCAAATAGCACTGATGAGCTGAAAGTTTAGTTTCTGAACTTGTGAAGTTGAAGGTCAGACTCTAGGTCACTGCCTCTCATGGCACTGGCAGACTGTGGAGGTCTCCCCTACAGGGGCACATTAAGAACTGCTTGTTTTATTGTTCAATTGACATACAACTTCCCCACAGATTCTGAGATGCCGTCCTAGGAGTGTGCACTCCTCGCTTCTGGGCTCAGAAGTTGGCAATAGTAAGCCATTGTTACTGATGGGAAGTTGTTAGGGTGGAAAATGGTCAAGAACTCTTCCCTCAGCCATGATTGCTTCTCAAGTTTTAGCTGTATTCTGAGGTCAAGCTTAGCACAGCCCCAGCTTCTCCTTCTCTAAGATCCAGAGATTCATAGGTTTTGAAAGCTGGCCTACAGCTGAGCATTCAAAAGGGTTTTTTGGTTTATTTGTTTGAGACAGGGTCTTGCTCTGTCACCAGGGCTAGACTGCAGTGGGACCATCGCAGTCACTGCTACCTCAAACTCCCATACTCAAGCAATCCTCCCACCTTGACCTTCCAAAGTGCTAGGATTACAAGCATTAGCCACAGCACCAAGTGCTGTGGGTTTTTTTTATGTGTTAAATAAGTGGCACCCAAGTTCTGAATTTAGGTTCTTGAGAAATGGGAGAAACAAAATACAGTAGAACCTCCATAGTTGATCACCTCCCTACATTGACCATCTCAAGTTGGCCCAATTTTCATAGACCTGGCATGAATCACATATCAGTATGGTAGGCCTAATTCCTTATGTTGATCACTTCTGTATTTTTTTTTTTTTTTTGAGACAGAGCCTCAAGCTGTCCCCCTGGGTAAAGTGCCATGGCATCACAGCTCACAGCAACCTCAAACTCCTGGGCTCAAGCGAGTCTCCTGTCTCAGCCTCCCAAGTAGTTGGGACCACAGCTGCCCGCCACAACGCCTGGCTATTTTTTTGGTTGTAGCCATCACTGTTGTTTGGCGGGCCTGGGCTGGATTCGAACCCTCCACCTTAGGTGTATGTGGCTGGCGCCTTAGCCACTTGAGCCACAGGCGCCGAGCCATCACTTCTGTATGTTGACCAGTTTGTTGTAGCCTCTTGGGTATCAACTTACAGAGGGTCTATTGTATCATTTCTGTTATTCATAGGTTAGAAGATACTGCTTTATGTGATGGACTAAATGGGCTTATTAATTCCCTCAGGGAAAAAGAGAGTAGACACAGCAGAACTCCTCGCCAAAGTTGATGCTTCCTACCAGTCATGTGGAGAAGGATAAAGAAAACAAATCTCTCACATTAAATCTATCAAACTGATAGATTGATTTCACTCATTTGAGAAACATAAACCAAAGTCAATCATCTACCAATTGTACTATTCTTTTAACTTCTGTAAGGTAGAAAAACAGACCAGAAGCAGTATGTTAATTAAGCTGACTCTGCAAAGGAAGAAAACACCAAGAGTGGGGATGAAACATTCTACTTTCTCCCCAACATTGGATGTAAGGAATTCTGGAGACGTGTTTGTGAGCAAGAAGAAGATGCATGTGGCAACAGGTACAAGATGTGTTAGCTGAGATTAGGGAAGGACTCAGAGACATCAGTAAAGAGCCTGTTTGAAATTATGAAGGCACAAGACCATAATGATATGGCTGCAGGGAGGGAAATTGAACAATAAGAAATATGGCATTACATCTTTATGATATATATGGAAGGAGGAAGGCAGGTGACAATCCCAGAACACTAGACATAAAGGTTTAACTCGGCTACTTAATGGCTTTGCAATTTTGTTTCAGTTGCCTTACCTGTGAGTAATTCTTAACAGGATTATTGTGAAGATCAATTTACACAATACTCTATAAAAGCACTATGTAACTATCACCACAATTTGGTCTCTTTCAATGCAATCCTCATGTTTATTCCTTTTTCTCATCTTACTGCATTGGCTAGGACCTCTAGTCCAACAATAGCAGTTTTAACAGGTATCCTTGATTTGCTATTGATTTTAATGGGAATGCTTTTATTTATTGATTGATTTTTTTGAGACGGAGTCTCCTTATATCGCCCTGGGTAGAGGGCTATGACATCACAGCTCACAGCAACCTCAAACTCTTGAGCTTAAGTGATTGTCTTACCTCAGCTTCCCAAGTAGCTGGGACTACAGGTACCCGCCATAGCGCCTGGCTACTATGTGGAAATGTTTTTAGACCTTCACTGTTAGGTATATTATTTGTTGAGAGTGTCAACAAACACTATCAGATTAAGGAGTTTCTCTTCTGCCATTTGTTTGCTAACTTTTTTTTGAGACGGAGCCTCAAGCTATCCCCCTGGGTAGAGTGCTGTGGCATCACAGCTCACAGCAACCCAACTCCTGGGCTCAAGCGAGTCTCCTGCCTCAGCCTCCCAAGTAGCTGGGACCACAGGCATCTGCCACAACGCCCGGCCATTTTTTTTTTTTTTTTTTTTAGTTGCAGCCATCATTGTTGTTTGGCGGGCCCGGGCTGGGGATTTGAACCCGCCACATTAGGTGTATGTGGCTGGCGCCTTAGCTGCTTGAGCCACAGGCGCTGAGCCATTGTTTGCTAACTTTTAATGGGGATTTTAAAATCAAACTTTCATTTACTACTAAAAGAATCAGATGATTTTTCTCTGTTGTTACTGTGGTAAATCGTACTCCTAGACTTCAAATATTAAACAGTTTTTGTTTCTGGAATAAAGGCTACTTGGCATAATTATTTAATGTGACAGAGATGGCCTAATGAAGAATCTTGGGTGGGTCCCAGTCATCTTTCAGTCTCATGACCTTAAAAACAAACTATAGGCCAGGCATGGTGGCCCATGCCTGTAATCCTAGCACTCTGGAAGGCTGAGGTGGGTGGATTGCTTGAGCTCAGGAGTTCAAGACCAGCCTGAGCAAGAGTGAGACTCCTGTCTCTACTAAAAAATAGAAAAACTAGCTGGGCCTTGTGGTGGGAACCTATAGTCCCATCTACTTGGGAGGCTGAGGTAAAAGGATCAGTTGAACCCAAGAGTTTGAGGTTGCTGTGAGCTATGATGCCATGGCTCTCTACCGAGGGCATAGAGTGAGACTGTCTCAAAAATAAAATGAATGATAACATAAAAACAAAAAAATGAAAACCATATACTGCTGTCTTTCAAGTTTGTCATCAACTCCAGTTACTCCATTCCAGACCCATATATATCCAACTTTTGATTTAAGATTACTTGGATATCTAATAGAAATCTTTAACTTACCACGAGAGAAAATGAACTAAACTGCTTCTATCTCTGTTAATGGCAATTCCATCCGTCAGGATGCTCAGCCATTTTTGATTCTTCTCATAACTCACATCTGATACATCAGCAAATATCTCTTGTCTCTACCTTCAAAATTTATCCAGAATCTGACCACTTCTCATGATTTTTCCTGCCACCATCCTGGTCCAAGTTATCACCTCTCACCTTGATCATTGCAATAGCCTCATAATAGGTTCCTTGCTTCCACATTTGCCTTCTCTGTAACAATTCTCAACACAAAAGCCAGAGTAATCCCCTTAAAGCCCAGGTAACATCACTTTCCTGCTTAAAATCCTTCGATAGCACTCCACCTGAGTCAGTCAAAGTTTTCACTTGATCTGCAATGCCCTACACCAGCTTGGCCCTCACTGCCTCTTTGACTTCAACTCCTACTGTCCTCATTGACTCTGCTCCTGCTGCAACCTTTGTACCTCTGCTTAGAAAGCTCTTTCCTCCATATTGTCATGGTTCATCTCCTAGTTGTCACTCAAATGTCACCTTCTCTGAAAGCCTGTTCTGTCTTTCCTGCTTTAAATTGTGACCACTCCCCTCCACTACTCCCTCTCTCTCCTTCCCTAGTTTTTCTCCATAGCACTTGCCATATATTTTGCTTATTTTTTTGTCAAGCAGCCTTCATTAGAACATAAGCCCCATGAGAGCAGGGATTTTTATTGTCTTCATTAATGTAGCTCCAGTGGGGAACAGTACCTGGCAACTAGCAGGTATTTAATATCTGTTTGCTGAAAATGTTTAACATCATCTATACTAGATACATAACAGCTCGGTGCCTGTAGCTCAAGAGGCTAGGGCGCCATCCACATACACCGGAGCTGGTGGGTTCAAATTCAGCCCCAGCCCACCAAACAACAACTATAACCAAAAAATAGCCGAGCATTGTGATGGGTGCCTGTAGTCCCAGCTACTTGGGAGGCTGAGGCAAGAGGATCGCTTAAGCCCAGGAATTTGAGGTTGCTGTGAGCTGTGATGCTACGGCACTCTACCCAGGGTGACAGCTTGAGACTCTATCTCTAAAATAATAATACATAATAACTAATGTGAAATAGTCATTATTTAACATAGCTGATGTGCAATTTTTAAAAGAAATCTTTAAATCTAAAGATGACTAACCACAGCTTACTTTTGAGCTGGAAATTGACAAAGTGACAGAAGTTTCTCTTTATTTGGGGTTATAAAAATTATATATCAAAGACTGATTTAAAAAAAAAACAAAAAGCTGGTTCATTACTATTCTTTCTACTTTCATATACACTTGAAATTTTTCTCAATAAAAAGCTTTTAAAAAGCTTTTGATGGAAGGTTGGATGAAATTTAAAGCCTAAGCTTAGAAGTGCATGAGTCTTTAAATAGAATGTGTTCTATAGGGAACCTTTTTCTCCAGTTGGTTTTGGTTGAACTTTGAAGTCTAGCTTGCTAAGTAATTATCACTTAACAGTATAATTGCTAACATTGGAAGAATGGAAAGCTAATTTAAAAAATTAATGCATATTTTTATAAAAGTTTGCAAGTTAAAAAAGAAAATGAATAAGAAATATGTAGCCTAAAACTTAGTGCAGGCAGGTGTATGATAAATTAAGCTTAAAAACAAAGCAGAGGCTCGGCGCTTGTGGCTCAAGTGGCTAAGGCCCCAGCCACATACACCTAAGGTGGTGGGTTTGAATCCAGCCCAGGCCTGCCAAACAACAATGACGGCTGCAACCAAAAAATAGCTGGGCGTTGTGGCGGGCGCCTATGGTCCCAGCTACTTGGGAGGCAGGAGACTTGCTTGAGCCCAGGAGTTGGAGGTTGCTGTGAGCTGTGATGACATCGCACTCTACCCAGGGGATAGCTTGAGGCTCTGTCTCAAAAAAACAAAAACAAAAACAAAAAAACAAAGCAGAGCTGGGATGCTTCTTCAGCTTTAGAAGAAACCTCAGGTAGGACCTTTGCTCCTGTTAGAGAGAGGAGGGTCTCACTGACCCGTCCTATCTAATCACTTTCTGAGTTAAGTCACTCAGCTGTTAGAGGCACTGGTTTTAAAGGCCTGTATAATAGAAATTTCATCAAAACCACAAGGAGATATCACCTAACTCCAGTGAAAATAGCTTTTATCCAAGAGTCCCAAAATAACAGATGCTGGTATGGATGTGGAGAGAAAGGAACATTTATACACTGGTAACGGGACTAAAAATTAGTACAACATCTTTGGAAATTTATAAGGAGACATCTGAAAGAACCAAAAGTAGATCTACCATTTGATCCAGCAATCCCATGACTGGAGATTCTATAAAAAAGACACTTGCATTCAAATATTTATAGTGACACAATTCACAATCACAAAGATATGGAAACAGTCCAAGTGCCCATCAATACATGAGTGGATTAATAATACATGGCATATGTATACCATGGAGTATTATTAATCCATAAAAATGGTGAACTCAGGGGTGCTTATAGCTCAGTTAGCAAGGGCGCCAGCCACATACACTGAGGGTAGCAGGTTTGAACCCAGCCCGGGTCTGCTAAGCAACAATGACAACTACAATTGAAAAACAGCAGGCGGTTGTGGCAGGTGCCTGTAGTCCCAGCTACTTGGGAGGCCGAGGTAAGAGAATCACTTAAGCCCAAGAGTTTGAGGTTGCTGTGAGCTGTGATACCATGGCACTCTGCCCAGGGTGACAGCTTGAGACGCCGTCTCAAAAAAATAAAAAAATGATGAACGCATACCTTTTCTAACAACCTGGATGGAATTAGAGACCATCTTCCACTTAAGTACCACAAGAATGGGCTAGGTGTGGTGGTTCACACCTGTAATCCTAGCACTCTGGGAGGCTGAGGTGGGTGGATTGCCGGAGCTCATAGGTTTGATACCAACCTGAGCCAGAGCAAGACCTCATCTCTAAAAATAACTGGGCGTTGTGGAGGGCACCTATAGTCCCAACTACTTGGTAGGCTGAAGCAAAAGAATCACTTGAGCCCAAGAGTTTGAGGTGAGCTATGACACCACAGCACTCTACCAAGTGTGACGAAGTGAGACTCTGTCTCCAAAAAAAAAAGTATCACAAGAATGGAAAAATACACTCCACATGTGCTCCTTTCTAACATGGAACTAAATAAGCAATACATATTTGTACATATGATAGTAAAATTCAATGAAAATCAAACAGGTGGAAGGGGGGGCAGCGCCTATGGCTCAAAGGAGTAGGGCACCGGTCCCATATGCCAGAGGTGGCGGGTTTAAACCCAGCTCTGCCCCCACGCCCCAAAAAACTGCCAAAAAAATAAAAAAACAGGTGGAAGTGGGTAGAAGAGGGTGGGTAAATTCACACCTAATACACACTCTGGGGGATAGACACAATTATAACCATGACTCAAACTGTACAAAATTAATTCATGTAACCAAAACATTTGTACCCCTATAACATTCTGAAATAAATAAAAAGAAATTTCATAAGAAGCCATCTTATTCTCACTTAATTTAACATGAATCACGTCTCAGCATTATATCGTAGGTAAAGAAGAGCGTAGCATGCTATATATACATTTTGGGAGGGAAGACTGGAAGTGACTGACTTTCCTGATCTGCCTTTTCTATTTTCTCAGTTAAGATGACTGTCAACCCAATCAGGTGATTTTCAGTGAGGAAGTAGATCTGTGAAGTGGAAAGGGTTTTTAAGAGAAGCATGTATCTATAAATACAAAGCTGTGAACTTTATGAGTATTAAAGGTAGCTGCTAATGTCAGTGGAGGCTCCCAGAGTGTAAGATTTTCAAAAACGTCTAGTGAAAAGGACATGCATTTATTCACATTTCATGAAAAAAGGGAACAATCATCAAGATAAAATCATGACCCTGTCTTGAACTCTTAGACATGTCTGCAACCTTCCATTAGCTCAAAAACCCAGACTCTGGGGAGACAATTCGTTGCCAGGTCTGTCCATCAGCAGTTTTCCCTTACTTAAAATGCTGTCTCTGAGTCTATTTCTTCAATCAGGATTTAAGAGTTTATTATGTAGGCTCGGCGCTTGTAGCTCAGTGGTTAGGGTGTCGGCCACATACACTGGGGCTGACAGGTTTGAACCTGGCCTGGGCCTGCTAAACAACGACACCTACAACAAAAAAATAGCCAGGCGTTGTGGCAGGCACCTGTAGTCCCAGCTTCTTGGGAGGCTGAGGCAAGAGAATTGCTTAAGCCCAAGAGTTTGAGGTTGCTATGAGCTGTGACACCCCAGGGCAACATAGTGAGACTGTCTCAAAAAAAAAAAAAAAGTTTATTATGTAGGCGGCTTTGAGGGGGGAAGAAATAGGATGTGCACCTTTTCTTTAGAAAAGAGGCCTACAGATTAGTGGAAAAAAGACAAAGATGTAGGGCAGCACCTGTGGCTCAAAGGAGTAGGGCGCCGGCCCCATATACCGGAGGTGATGGGTTCAAACCCAGCCCTGGCCAAAAACTGCAAAACAAAAAAAGATGCAGATATACACACGTGTAACCACCTGCCAATGGAGGCCCCAAAACACTGTAGTCACACAGTAAGGATAAAAGGAAAAGCCATCAAAATGGGACCAGGGAGGGCTTCTAGGAAAGGGTGTATGAATTGGAATCCCGATGGGTGGTAGAAGAGGAGAGCACTGTAGGCTGAGGAAAGAGCCTGAGTTTAGCAATAGAAGGGAATACAATAAATTTAAGATTAAAGAATAGATCCGTGTGGCAGGACCATTTTATTTACAGAGGGTAGAGGGTAATGAAGCTCAAAAGGCAAGTTGATTTTGGATCAGCTTTAGGTAAAAAGCAGTCACTAATAGATTCTGAAGCCTGTTTAGAAAGATTTCTCTGATGCTTGTGTGAAGGATGCATGCAGGAGGCATGAAGGTGGTTATCATCATCATCCAAAGAAAGATAATTAAGTCCTGAGTTGGGTCAGTGACTCATATGGTAGGAAGAGGGTGGCCATGAGGCACTCCAAAGGCTAACTTCTTGTAATTTGGTGAGATGAGTGGGAGGAAGTTTTTGAAAATGACCACTATTGGAATGATGATGGAATCAGTTCAGGTAAGAGACATAGGAACATATTTGTGGGGAATAAGTTATTTGGTTTGGGACTTAAGTTTGAAGTGCTGGGAGTGTGGGATCTATGTAGTCATGTTCACCAGTTGGTAATTTAGGACTGTACCATGAGATCCTGGCAGGAAGAGTGGACTTAAGATGCAGGTGGTACTGAGTTCAAGGGAAAAGATGAAACTCTTCAAGGATAATATAGGGGCCTGTGTGAAAAATCCTCACACAAATTTAAGACACATATACTTCAACAAATTCAAAATTAGAGCTCAACTTTATTTTCAAAGTGGAAACCACTATAAGCATCTAAGGAGCTTGAGTTCCACAGAGTAACTCTGAACTCATCAGGATTCCCCAAGTCTATGTGTCATTGTCTAATGGTGCTTTTATCTCTGGGGTCCAGCACTTCCTAACCACCTGACCACAAATCTGAGCTTCAGCTTCACCAGCTGTAAAATGCCCTGCTGCAACTGTTTTATAGTTTTGCAGATCAAATGTATGTGAAAGTGCTGTACAAATAGGAATAATTATTAATACACTGCCTGGCGGAGTAGAAATAAAGAAATCTCTCTTAGCTAATGGGGTTAGGAAAGCAGCAGCTTCAGCCAAGGATCTCTGTGCTTTCCACACTGCTCATCACAGTGTCTGTGCTGTTGCAGCATCAAAAACAGAACAAATACTGTAACCATGGACTACGGTTTTTGCTTTATCTTAGAACCCTGGGCACTAAAATGGGAGGACAATTTGATGGAACACTAAGTTATTCCTTTTTGCATTATAATTCTTTTCTCAAGCCAATGTCTCAGGTTTCTGTGGATACCCGTGGCCACTGCTTACTTTTGTTGGCTGTGTTAATACAAACTACCAAAGTTCTGAGATGAGTACCAATGATTAGACCAGAGCCAAACTCCACAGCATAAGGGAAGGATTCTTTGTGTTCAGATGGGTCAATAATCAGGGAATAGTGAGTGCTTTCAAGGTCTGATCCAAGAAACCTAATATCCCAGGAGCAACTGTAGAGTCCTACCATTCCTCTGGCTCACAATAAAGGGCCCTCTAATCATCCATTCTTATACCTGCCCCAGAAGGAACCTATATTTTCCAAAATTCTTTTAAGCTAAGGCAGGGTTCCATGGAGCTCCCCCTTTACCCGTTTAGATATGCAGGACCAGAATACTTCCAAACTGCAGTGGGACACCCTGCTGACCACATGCCCAAGGCAACCTCCAACTAGCTGAGGCCGTTCAAGGGTAGGCAAGCTTAGGTGGTACCTGTGGCTCAAAGGGGTAGGGTGCTGGCCCCATATGCCAGAGGTGGCGGGTTCAAACCCAGCCCTGGCCAAAAAAAAACACAAAACCAAAGGGTAGGCAAGCTTTGCTTCCAGAGGTGGGTTCCCTGGAGTTCTTGCCTCTCTTTTCAAAGTCTGTTTTTATGTTATTTCACAGAGAAAAGCATTGCCTGAGGTCACACAATGACATTAAAGTCTGTAGACTCAGAATCCATCCTAAACCATATAGTCCAGGATAAAGAATCCAGAATTCAGAATTACAAGAGTTCATTTCAACCCCCAATTCCCCTGATAAAATGGTAGTCTTTGTGTCATAACTTTTTACAGCTGTTTTTCTCTGTACAGCAACTCTCTGAAGGGCTCCAGAGGATTAAATGAGATTATGTACCTAAAACCACTTTATTATTTTTTTTTAGAGACAGAGTCTCACTTTCTTGCCCTTGGTAGAGTGCTGTGACATCACAGCTCACAGCAACCTCCAACTCCTGGGCTTAAGGTGATTCTCTTGCCTCAGCCTCCCGAGTAGCTGGGACTACAGGCGCCTGCCACAATGTGCGGCTCTTTGTTGAAGTTTGGCTGGGGCCGGGTTTGAATCCACCACCCTTGGTATATGAGCCCAGCGCCCTACTCACTGAGCCACAGGTGCCACCCCTAAAAGCACTTTAGACATTGTTATAGTACAATTTATTTTCTTTCTTTCTTTTTTTTTTTTTTTTTTGAGTCAACTCTGTTGCCCTGGGTAGAGTGCCATGGCATCATAGTTCAAAGCAACCTTAAACTTCTGGTCTCAAGCAATCCTCTTGCCTCAGCCTCCCAAGTACCTGGAACTACAGATGCCAGCCACCACACCCAGCTAGTTTTTCTATTTTTAGAAAGTGGGGTCTCACTCTTACTCAGGCTGGTCTCCAACTCCTGAGCTTGAGTGATCCACCCGCTTGGGCCTCCCACAGTGCTTGACTGTTTTTATTACTGCCACCAGCTACAGAGGCCTGTAATTCTGTCTGGATAGAGAGAGACCTTAGCTATCAGCTGGAACAATTTCCAAATGAGGATCCCAAAGTCTAGCGTGTGTGCCTCCTGGAACCAAAGGCTGATTAAATTATTTTCCAGCCACCAGCTGACATAATTCTAATAATGTGTTTATGGGAGCTTTGGAACACTGGTTAACAATTTAAACAATCAGCTCTCTGGGGCTCCTTTCTGTCTCCAGGCCTGCCCATGAGCTGCTCCTCAGAATTCCTCTCATTCTGCTCTTCACTGAGCTACTTATTGCCCTCCCCAGCTCACTTCAGATGCTCTCTCTCTCAAGCTGAGCCTGCCTTGCCCCTCTAGACCGTATCTGTCTCACAAAGCAGTTTTAAGTTCTTTTGTCCATTTCTGCCTCATTATTTCATATCCCTAGTGCTCTGGATAAAGACAATAAAATGTGTTGAATGAGGCCAGAGCTTTTTGGGTTTTTTTGATCTTAAGAGTCCTGGGGGGCCAGGCACAATGACTCACACCTGCAATCCTGGCACTGTGGGAGGCCGAGATGGGGGGAGGAGAGGGGTGGGGAGGGGGGGCATGTTCACTTGAGCTCAGGAGTTCAAGCAAGAGTGAGACCCCCATCTCTATTAAAAACTGAAAA
The DNA here is from genome assembly GCA_963574585.1 of Otolemur crassicaudatus. Taxonomy (NCBI): domain Eukaryota; kingdom Metazoa; phylum Chordata; class Mammalia; order Primates; family Galagidae; genus Otolemur; species Otolemur crassicaudatus. The sequence continues at coordinate 9,973 of CAUYQS010049416.1, read as the reverse complement.
ATTAAATTAGCTGGGCATGGTGGTGTGCACCTGTATACCCAGTTATATGAGGCTTAGGCAAGAGGATCCCTTGACGCCAGGAGTTTGAGGCTGCAACAAGCTATGATGATACCACTGCACTATAGCCAGCACAACAGAGGAGACTCTGTCTCAAAATGGAAAAAAAAAAGTTATGGGCTCAGTACTTGTAGCTCAGTGGCTAGGGCACTGGCGGTTTCGAACCTGGCTTGGGCCCACCTAACAATAATGACAACTACAACAAAAAAATAGCCCAGCGTTGTGGTGGGCACCGGTAGTCCCAGCTACTTGGGAGGCTGAGGCGAGAGAATCGCTTAAGCCCAAGAGTTTGAGGTTGCTGTGAGCTGTGACACCACTGCACTCTACCAAAAGACTGTCTCCAAAAAAAAAAAAAGGGTGGCGCCTGTAGCTCAAGCCATTAAGGCGCCAGCCACATACACCAGAGCTGGGGGTTTGAATCCTGCCCGGGCCTGCCAAACAACAATGACAACTACAACCAAAAAATAGCCAGGCGTTGTGGCAGGCACCTGTAGTCCCAGCTACTTGGGAGGCTGAGGCAAGAGAATCGCTTAAGCCCAGGAGTTTGAGGTTGCTTTGAGCTGTGACACTATAGCACTCTACCCAGGGTGATAGCTTGAGGCTCTGTCTCCAAAAAACAAACAAACAAACAAACAAACAAAAGTTAGTGGGGCAATGACAATATATAAAGAAAAAATGTTCTGGATGGAGGAACGCTTCATTTGGCAGTTTCCTCCAATAAAAAGAATTTACAGGCTTAATTATTAAAGCCTATATTATTAAATTCTTAAATCATCAAGCTCTTCAGAGGAACAGGAATCCGGAATCAAGCTTGGTCTGAATTATTCACCTCATTCAGGTGGATCTGCTCTTCTGGGAAGAGCAGTTAATGTCAACAAGAAATTGGCACGCTTGCCTTTGTAAGCAGAAACTATCCTTTATTTTCCTTTGTCAAGCCCTAGGAAACCATTTCTAAGATCTTCCTTAGGAATGGAACCTTCCTTAGACAAAATCATAAAGGATGTGAAGTCCCTTTATTCCAACCTCACTTTTTTCTCAAAAAAAAAAAAAATGACAGTCTCATTATGTCATCCTTGGTAGAGTGCTATGGTGTCACAGCTCACAGCAACCTCAAACTCTTGGGTTTAAGCAATTCTCTTGCCTCAGCCTCACAAGTAGCTGGGACTACTCTTGATTTTTCGCCTCAGCCTCCTAAGTAGCTAGGACTACAGGCGCCCACAACAATGCCCAGCTATTCTTTTGTTGCAGTTGTCATTGTTGTTTAGCAGGCCCAAGCCAGGTTCAAACCTGCCAGCCCCAGTGTATATGGCAGCACCCTAATCACTGAGCTACGGGAGCCAAGCCCCTCAATTGTTTTTATTTGTTTTTCCCCATCTCTATCCCAGGATAACTTTAAATCAATGTTCAGTCTCTAAAAGCAGCACCATTTTTACCTAATCCTAATTGTGAACAAAAGGTTCTGTTCCTCTATAAATATGATTTCAGACAACAGCTACCACATCTGTGCCTATTTATGTGTGTGTGTGTGTGTGTGTGGAGAGGGGAATACATCCTCCCCTGCCCTCAGGAATCCTACTTGGTTACTCCTCTTACCCTGGCCCTACTTAGTCAAGTATTGTTGGATTTAGGCTGCCTTAAAAACACAAGAAACAAGGTCTAATTTCTATAATGCATTGTCACACTGAGAGTCTTCTCAAGTTAAGACTCAACACCTGTAACTATAAATATTGCTACATTACAAAAACCAATCATCAAGAGACATGTGGTATCTTGTGGCCATACAGTGCTGCCTGAACCAGAGTGCCAGAGTCACGAAACAGCAGGTTAAGAGTGTTTAATCATCACACAAATGGTCAAAGTTAGATTTTCCTCAAGGCCCACTGTCATGATTTTGCTTTGACCTTCTCAAATTTTAATAGGCTGACTCATATTAGGGTGACTTCCAGCATCTTTGACTTCAGGAATCCTTTCTTTTATCATCCTTCAATTACCCGTTAGTCATTTGGGGCTTTGGCAATTTCTGCAGGTTATCATCTCTTCCCTGTAAATGAAGAGGCAACCCAGGAGGTTGTTAAACAAATTCTATTCAGTAGCTGGAAAAGTAAACTTCCTGTGGAATGACAGGAATTACATAGAAGCAAGCAATTTTATTTTCTTCAAATGTAGCAATAATTTTAATCTGTACATACATAAAACAAACAGTGCAATTATAAAACCTTGAAGGTGACATGCATATCTTAAGGTGCAGTTGGGATGGGGGAGGACGTTAGCATCTCCAATTTTCCTTACCACTTCCTTTTCTAGTTCCTTATGCAAAAGCACTGAGTCAGGAAACTTCATCTGGAATGCTGAAGTTAAAGGTGAACTTCCTGAAGTCTGCATGTTTAAATATCACGAACAAAATGGAAATGACCTTCTAGAGCAGTTTGGTAGGGACTAGAGTATGGCTGGGCTTTCAAGCTGGAAATGAATGAATTCAGGGATGCATTTTCTGAAAAACTAAAAGAAATAATGTTTGTAACTGAGTGTCCTATTTCTGTTTCATAGTTGCTACCCACATGAGCCCTTCCACCAATCTTTTTATTCAGTATAGTTTCTGAATAGATGCTGTTCAATGAAGTTATCTGTTAACTAGGGGTGGTGAGATGCAGAAGGAAGGACCTGGGAAAATGGCTTCTTCCTTGAAGTCTGAGTCCACGCTCCTCTTCCACTGATATTTCTTATGGCCTCTTCTCTGCCACGGAAGCAGAGGTAGCTGGTGTAGAACGTAGGACACTGTCATCCTTCACAGGCCCAGGGGTGCAGAGGAAGGTGAGTGACGAGCGTCTACCTTTGCTTCTTCCACAACACCTTTCTCAAGACTTCCTGGCCTTGCAGTGGAACTTCTAGAGCTAGAAAGTCAGTTCACTGGGTCCTTGACTCAGAGGCCAGGATGAGATGGGATGTGGCAGGATGACAAGACACAAAGGGAAAATAAAGGTACCAATTAGCCTCAGAGCAGGGTACAGAAATTTATATTTGTACTGAAGAAAATTCAAATTCCCAAAGTCAATCGAAAAAAAAAGAAGATTTTGAGTACTAATTTTTCTCTGTACAAGTAGCCTGTGTACTTCTGATCAGATGATCCCAGGGACACTCTAGAGCAGTACGCTCTAGCTCAGCTCTTTCTGGAACAGCTCTTTCTGTTAGGGGCATTTCGATTTGAACCCAAAATAAATCCATACTTGGTGTCACAGTTATTAAAATAACAAAATAGTACTAGCCAAATGTAACTGCAATTCAATCAATGTTATATTTCACGCACAAATTTAGAAAAATCAAGAGTATAATAAAAGCATAAAATTAAACAGAAAGAAATCAATTTCTACAAGAAATCAAATGCATTTACAGACAGATTTAAAGGGAAAAATAAGCTACTTGTATCATAAATTTAATTTTATTTTAAATAACTTTAGCTACCTCAGCTGTTAATATAATAAAAGCAGAAAGAACAGGCTGCTTTTTTCTCCCTAGATTTAATCAGAAAATTATATCTACAATAATTGACGGAAATCTCTTCTTGTCCTTCACCCATCTCATCAAAAATTATTGCATTTTCCCCCAAATTGTATTTTTTGGATTCCTCTGTGAATATACTCATTCCATCCTCTTTCCTGGAGGCATCTTGGTTTAAATCCATCTTTTAAAAAAAGGAGAAGGGGTACATATGTGGAGGCAAAATATTCTCTTGAAGCCAACAGATACAGAGTTGCTAGAAGAAGCTGATTGTACACACGAGTCGCCTGCGGGCGGGAGAGGGAAGGGCTGTTGATTTCGAGAAACATGACAGCCTTTGGTGGCCAGGCACAGGCAAAGCCCCGCATGCCCTCCTTCCTGGGCAGGGCTGGGACTGAGCGGCAGAGGCGGAGCTTCATCTTCCTCCGGAAATTTGTCCTTTTGGTTCTCCTCCAGAAGCCTTCATCCAGATAAGAAGCCAATGACTGATTATAAAAATAAGAATAATTAAATTTGGCTCAAGAAATAGATTGTCCAACTGTTCTGCCTTGTAATTTTTTCAATATCCAAGGCTTTTACAAAGAAAGAAACAAAAACATCTTTCAATCTCCCAACAAAAGTGAACTTTTTTTAAATTTTTTTTTTTTTTTTGCTCCAAATGCTACGACCTGAAGAATGGCTGCAGATTGAGATATCAAAAATCTCAGAAAAATATATAATATATTTGTATATCTCTGTATGTCTATTATTTAAATTTCACATTCCTTTAAAAGTGGTTATTCAGTCAGTAGCTGCTGAAGGAGGCTCTTCTGCTGGGCCTGGGGGGTCTGTGGTCCTGACGTGGGTTTTTGAGTTCCCAGTGGACCAGGCTGGTTCAGGTAAGGGTCCCCGCCTACCAGATTCACTGTACACTGGACGTCAGCAAACACCTGAACCTGTTGCACCTGCTGGAACACAAATAAAAGATGTGTTTAGACAGAAGGGTCTGCCCCCCCGGCTTATGAGTGGGTACTACTTGAAGTGGAAACTCACTAGAGCATTCCTCTAGTCTGTAGTCACCACAGAGAAGAACTCTTCTGTCTTCTTGTCCTACAAAAAGAAAATCGCTGCACTCATTTTGCTCAGGGTTCTGGAAAGTTCACACTTTAAAAATAAAATCAAAATTGGAATGGTCACGCCTCCTATAGGGTTGCCATCAATACTGCAGGTAAGCATCATCGCTAATATTGCCAAGATTGGGAAAAGCCCAGTTTCAGGAGTCTGGGTATCCAGTGGTGGGTTTTAAAAAATACATATTATTTGGAAAACTAGCTTAAAACAATTCTATGGATGACTTCAGGAGGATAAAAAAATCTTTACAATGTCACTGAAAAATTAAGGGCTTTAACCCAGTATTAGCAAAATAAACCACCACAACTCAATAATGGACATCAGCATCTAAGGTTAATGTCCAAAAGATTTGTGTAATATCTAAATATATTATTGAATAGCTTCTTCACATATTGGCTTTAGAATTACAGCAAAATATCGGTAGAACAATTTGATATTTGACTTTTTTCCTGATAGACAATCTGTGTAAACACATGAGCTAAAACAATAAATCTACTAGCTGAGAACAGTGTGAATTTTCCCTTTTTAAAAATTATTTCCAGTAATAATATACTTATTCTTTAAAAATGTCTAAAATTGCATAGTTCTAGCATATTCTCTTGGGAAAACAAAGCCAGAAGTTAGTCTTTACCAATAAGACTTATTAAAAAGTTGTAGAACTGAGTAAGACCAATACCACACTGTAAATGCTATAGACCAGGAATGGTGATGCCTCCTAAGGCATTGAAATATGTCTAATTAAATCTCAAACTTTTGGCAAACATGTGCCTTATGTTTAACGGTTCATAAAGTATTTTAAATTAATGATGAATTTTTGGTCATTTATCACTGATTCATGCCAATCTCAGCTTTTATGAGAACTTTTCTATCTAATCAAATAGAAGTTGCTTTCCATCAACCCTCATTAGCCAAATGTCAAACGTCTTGACCATCAAATTTCTGTCTCATTCTAGCCCCTGGGCTCTTACTGCCTTAATCAATTTACATCTCTACTTTACTCCCTCTCAGAGAAGGCAGACAGCCCAAGTTGAACTTTTTCTGTGCCTGATGAGTTAAGTCTCTAGGTAGGTCAGCACTGTTCTCACTCTTCTCTTTCCCTAGTTTCCCAAATTTTGTTTCTTGCCCCCCTATAAAGCTCCTATTTGTTATTGTCTTCTTTGGGCTCTTTCTTGTGTATATAAAACTCACCAATGCGGGCTGCTCCTATTCTTCAGCTTGTGCCCTCCCCCACTTCTGTGCTCTATAATTTTTCATTCTGTCTCTTCTGCTTCCAGAGCATCACTGAACCTTCCTTTCTCCCTTGGTCAACAACCCCCCACCAGCTGTCTACCCACTTCTCTGTGTTTTCTTCCTCCTCTCTTCTTTGTCTTGCTTCTGCCCCACTGCAGCTCCCCAGTACAGCTAGCCCCCTAGTCCTCCCCTCCTTTTCCTTTTCTTTTCCTTTTCCATATGTCTATCTCTGTATTTCTATTTAACTCATCCTCAGCTTCTGTTTGGGAAACATAAAAACACTGGTGCAAATAGAGATTCCAACACAGGTTATAACAGGAAGAAGACTATGCTACTGAAACTTCACATAAGCACAAACTATAGTACTTCTGACGAACTGATTTATTTTAAAAATACCAAAATATAAAGTTTCAGGCCAGGTGCAGTGATTCACACCTATAATCCTAGCACTTTGGGAGGTAAAGGTGGGAGAATCACTTGAGGCCAAGCATTCATGACCAGCCTGGGTAACACCAATACCTCATACCTATTAAAAAAAATTAGGTGGGCATGGTGGTATGTGCCTTTAGTACCAGCTACTCAGGAAGCGGAGGCAGGGGGATCATTTGAGCCCAAGGGTTCAAGTTGAAATGAGCTCTGATTACACCACTGTACTTCAGCCTGGGTGACACAGTGAGACCCTTTCTGTTCGTCTCTTGAAAAAAAAAAATCACGTTTAAGGCCAGGTGTAGTGACTCATGCCTATAATCCTACCACTCTGGGAGGCTGAGGTGGGTGGACTGACTGAGCTCACAGGTTCCAGATTAGCCTGAGCCAGATTGAAACCTCATCTCTAAAAAAAAAAAAAAAATAGCCAGGCACTGTGGCAGGCGCCTGTAGTCCCAGCTACTTGGGAGGTTGAGACAAGAGATTCGCTTGAGCCCAAGAGTTTGAGGTTGCTGACACCACAGCACTCTACCCAGGGTGACATAGTGAGACTCTGTCTCAAAAAAAAAAAATTAAGTGTTTTAATATTGGGGTAGAGCACAGGTATTTTTTGTCCAAAAATATTTAAAAACATTCTTGAGAAAGGCATGACAAAACAAACAAGAGATAAAATTCTGCTTCTTTAAAAAGAATGCCTATGTTGGAAATTATTATTTTTCATGTCACCCTTGGTAGAGTACCATGGTGTCACAGCTCACAGCAACCTAAAACTCTTGGGCTTAAGCGATTCTCTTGCCTCAGCCTCCCACGTAGCTGGGACTACAGGCACCTGCCACAGTGCCCAGCTATTTTTTTTGTTGTTGCAGTTATCATTGTTGTTTAGCTGGCGCTTTGGCTGGGTTCAAAACTGCCAGCCTCAGTGTATGTGGCCAGTGTATGTGCACCATAACCACTGTGCTACAGGTGCTAAGTCGAAATTTTTTAAAAATTGAAAAAACTAAACCAAACTCTAAAATACATTTGAGCCATTTTGAACAGTTACTTAAAAGGGGGCGGGGGTACCTTACACCAGACCTCAAAAAACTTCATATATTGCCATACCTGCCTAGACAAGCAAAGTTTAACACAAAAGCAGCTTCAGTTAGCCAGGTGAGAAGAACGGAGTGAGAGCTGAGTCCCAACCTCTGAAGATTTCCCAGCATAATTTTACCTTGATTTAAATACTGCCCCAGGCTCCAGAACTTTAAAATTTGGTTGTTTTGCTTCAACTATCTGTTGAGCTGCCTAGGACATTGCTCTGTAGACATGAGACTTGAAAACTTGGTGAGTGAAAACACTTCATTTCTCCCATCTCAAAATGCCTTCTCCAGACTCCCACAGGATTCAGATTCTATTTTCTAATGCTCGGACGATGGCCATCGCCTCCTAACTGAACTTTCTCCTCCTGAGCCCAGTGTGCCCTCCTTCACCTCCCCCATCCCAAGATGAAGCTCATCATTGTCCTCTTAGGGAGGACTCTTCATCTGTAGAAGTAAATCCAAATCCCTTAGTTTAGCATTCAAGGTCCCTGAAATTTGTCCCAGTCTACTTTACCAATTTTAATTCCTATGAATGCTTATTATAAACAATATCACTGGGTTTGGTTCCCCAGTCAATGCTCAGATATTTAAGATACTACTAGTTCCTTGTCTTTGTGTCCTCTAACTTCCAATGCCCTCTACTTCTAAACCCACCTCCTGCACCAGCCTCCAAAAACTACATACCTTTCGTCTTTGCTTTGCCTTGGCAACCATCCTTCAAGGCCCAGTTCAGTCTTTTCTCCTGTATAAATGCTCTTCAGACCATCCTGGCAATTTCTCCTTTCTTTGGATGCTATGATTCTTACTACTTACATTTGGTAACTTGCTTTCTTTTTGGTTATATGACAATTTATGTGCATAGATGTCTATATGTTTTATCTTTCAACATACCCTAAGTGGTATGGCACAAGCAGCATAGACTTTGGTGTTAGAAAGACCTGGGTTTGAACCTCAGCTTTTCTTCTTGGAGCTCAGAGACAAAACAGTTTGTACCTCTTTCATGGGGTTATAGTGGTGAGGCATAAGTGAGATAAAGCACACAGTGCCTAGCACAGGGCCTGACAACCATAGGCATTTCACAAATGAAACTTCCTTTCTTTTTAAATTTTTTTGAGACACAGTCTCATTCTGTTACCCTGGGTAGAGCACCATGGCATCATAACTCACAGCAACCTCAAACTCTTGAGCTCAAGAGATCCTCTTGCCTCAGCCTTCCAAGTAGCTGGGACTACAAGGAAACTTCCTTTCCTCACAGTTCACCTAAACAGCAAGGAACAAATCTTTATGTCTCTTCCCATCTCCATCTGTAACATAATGTCCATGTTAAAAAAAGAAATTATAAAGAGACTAAACTTATAGTTACCAAAGTGAATTAAAGCCTCTCTCCAAAATTTCTAAACTAGGTTAACATAAAAAAGTAGCCACACATAATTCTAAGGAGGCAGAACACATAGAAGGCACTCTTTTTTAATCTGAACTTACTGAGATCTTTTGAGGTGCTGGGATTACAGATGAATTTTAGCATTATGTTTATTTATAAATGAACAATCAGTGGCCACCTCTTGTGATCCTTTTAGGCTGTCTAAGCACTGAGTTAATCTTCTGAAAGCTTATCTCATTTAACCCTCTTGACAATCCTATAGCCACACAAACTTGTTGTGTGGTTATACAGCAGCTCACAGTAAAATAAATAGCTAGAAAGAGTAGAGCCAGGACTCATAGCCAGGTCTCACTCCCAAGGTCAGGCTCTTAATGATGCTACACAACATTCTCTGTATATCTAGAGTACCTGTGATAGCTCTGGGCTTAGAATTTTCTTACTGACCTGGGTTCCATCTGCTTCTGTTTTGAGAAGGTCAGTAGATGAGAGCTGGTTGCAGTAGAGGCCTGTGTGTCTCAGTGCTGGATCACTTATCTATTAGAGATAAATAATAAGACCAAATTATCACCTAGTTGCTTAAAGACCAGATTCTTTCTTTTTTTTATTTTTATTTTTTTTGAGACAGAGTCTTACTATGTCACCCTCAGTAGAGTGCCGTGGTGTCACAGCTCACAGCAACCTCCAACTCTTGGGCTTAAGCAATTCTCTTGCCTCAGCCTCCCAAGTAGCTGAGACTACCAGTGTTCACCACAACACCTGGCTATTTTTTATTGCTGTTGTCATTGTTGTTTTAACTGGTCTGGGCTGGGTTCGAACCTGCCAGCCTCAATGTATGTGGCTGGCGCTGTAACCACTGTGCTACAGGCACTGAGCCACTGAAGACCAAATTCTTCAGTGAAAGACAATCTCATTGAAAAATGATCTCACTGACAGAAAAGTAATAGGAGGATAGCAAAAATAAAAGCTTAGCAATTTACTGTGTTAGAAGTCAGGACAGTCATGTTTCCTTTGTGGGGGGTAGAGACAGTCTAAGAGAACATAAAGAAAATCTCTGGTGGCTCGGCGCCTATAGCTCAACCGGCTAAGGCGCCAGCCACGTACACCTAAGGTGGCAGGTTCGAATCCCCAGCCCGGACCCGCCAAACAACAATGACGGCTGCAACCAAAAAATGGCCGGGCGTTGTGGCGGGCGCCT
>CAUYQS010049415.1:0-14484 GCA_963574585.1 Otolemur crassicaudatus | reverse complement strand
TTTTTTTTTTTTTTTTTGAGACAGAGCCTCAAGCTGTCCCCCTGGGCAGAGCGCCGTGGCATTACAGCTCACAGCAACCTCCAACTCCTGGGCTCAAGCGAGTCTCCTGCCTCCGCCTCCCAAGGAGCTGGGACTACAGGCGCCTGCCACAACGCCCGGCTATTTCTTGGTTGCAGCCATCATTGTTGTTTGGCGGTCCGGGCTGGGGATTCAAACCTGCCACCTTAGGTGTACGTGGCTGGCGCCTCAGCCGGTTGAGCTATAGGCGCCAAGTCACCCATAGAGTCTTAATGAATAACTTTGGTCAGAGGTGGCTGGAAAGAATGTAGAATTGACCAAAATGGGTGATTGGATTCTCACCCCAATTTCCAGGGTTCTAGGTACTACCTTAGCCCTGTATGTACTGGGAGCAGAATGTCACCTATGATTATTTCCTTTGAGATTGGACTCCTACTGTAGCTCATTGAATATGGGGGTAGGAGTGGATATGAAGGGTGACATAAAAAGGGTTAAACTTGTCCGTAGGAGGTAATAGAATCTTTTACCCCAAGTTTCTAAGACTTCCTCAAGAAATAAACAAAAGCAGGGCAGCGCCTGTAGCTCAGTGGGGTAGGGCGCCAGCCCCATATACCAAGGGTTGGCGGGTTCAAATCCAGCCCCGACTAAACTGCAACAAAAAAATAGCTGGGCATTGTGGCGGGCGCCTGTAGTCCCAGCTACTGGGAGGCTGAGGCAAGAGAATTGCCTAAGCCCAGGATTTGGAGGTTGCTGTAAGCTGTGTGATGCCACGGCAGGCACTTTACCGAGGGCGATAAAGTGAGACTCTGACTCTACAAAAAAAAAAAAAAGAAAGAAAGAAAAGAAAAAAGAAAGAAAGAAACTTAAAAAAAAAAAAAAGAAACAAAAACAAAGAAAGGCCATTGGAGACACTGGAGTCAAGCCTGTCACCTCTTCCTTTATTCCCCATCCCTGAAAAGGAGCTAAAAAGCAATTTATCCTCCAGGTGTCTAGGCAGGCATCCCAGCAACCTCAGAGAATGTTCCTGGTGCAAGACGAAGATGAGCCTCAGTGAATAGTTGCAAGAAGATTGATTTAGCAGAAGGAGGCTTAGCTTTAGCTTGAGGACTGCTGCTGACTTAGAGAGCGATGGAGTCTAATCAGAGACTAAGCTTCTTTGTGCCTTAGTCTTCCTTATCAGTCTTTCCCTAACCCCTTTCAGAGCTGACAGGAGAGTAAAAGATTAGCGCACACCAAAGAACTTTGTGCAAGAGGGACAAAACTTGAGAGTACAATATAAACACAAGATAGCACATGAGCTTCAGTAGGAAAAAAATCTAGAGGGGATTTTTGCAGGGACTTTAGCTGAAGGGGTGGGAAAGGTGACTCCAAGAAATCTTTTACCCTGTCACTTAGTTCTCAGCCCTGGAGTCATAATCCTCTTCCTTTAAAACAATGATGAAACAGCCTTTAGGATTATGACATCCTAGCCTTCATGCCCATCACTTGCTCATCAGCTTCCCATCTGCCTCTTTGGTTATCTGTCATGTAATTTTCTAAATCTATTTTCCAGAGTCCCTGCTTCATCACTAGGCTCTCACAGACAGTTTGGGAGGCCCATAGGACAATATTTTGGTATGTGGGCTGCTGATGTGGATCAGAAGCTCCTAGAAATACCACACGGTCACCTTTTCGTCTTAAATCCAGGATAGGAAAATGAGTGTTTGAAATGTTCATATAGGAGATAAAGTTGGGGTTTGAAACCAGCATGCCTGTTACTAATTTGCCAGCTGATAAGATCACAGGAATGGTAAAATGGGCCTCCTGAGCCTCAGAGAGAGGAAAAGAGACAAGCAGGTATGGGATCTTTACTCCAAGTGAGTGGGTTGAGTTTGGATGCTTAAAGGACACCCAGAATCTGTGGTATGATTAGAGCCGGTTTAGTTGTCTAGTGAAGGACTTTCAACTTTATTCAAATACTTGGGTGCCTACAGGTTGTCAGCCTATGCTTTAGGTGGATGGGGGATCTGAAGAGAAATCAGGGCCTGGTTCTTGGCCTCTGGCTGTTTATTTTCTGGAAGTTACAGAATCAATAATCCTAGAGAAAGGGTGCTTAGTAGTGGAAGAGTACAAAGTACTGGGGAAACTGAGAAAATTCTGAGATATTCCTTCCAGGTGCTCCCGAAAACTTAGTGATATAGGGGCAGCAGGCCCCTGACTGATGAGACAGATTTCAAGCCCAACACATGCAAAACCTCAGAGGAGGGAAGGCCCAGAATGTGGGTGGGAAATGGTATGTAGCATGGTTGTCCTGGATCTAGTGACCTTGAGGAAGAGTAAAGGAAATGTAAATGGGACAAGACCATGAAAGCTTTGACACCTATCTTTGGAAGGGAGTCTTTGAAGGTGTTTAACTTAGAAATGGTAAGATCATTTAAAATGATGTGTTGTGGCTCAATATATATTGATTTGGAAAGATGTTTATAGTATAAGGTAAAATGCATAGCAAGGGTGGCGCCTGTGGCTCAAAGGAGTAGGGTGCCAGCCCCATATAGTGGAGGTGGCGGGTTCAAACCCAGCCCCAGCCAAAAAAAAAACCCCACAAAACCAAATAGCGAGACAATACACTGTGATCTCATTTTTTAAAATTTTTAAGTATATATATGTGTGTGTGTGTGTGTGTGTGTGTGTATAGTAAAATCTAAAATATCTCTTAACATATTAACAGTTATCTCTGGGTGTTTGGATTTTGAAGGGTTTTTTTATTTGTTTATAATTTAGGTGTCCTCAAACTATGGCCCACAGGCCACATGCAGCCCGCCTAGGACATTTATCCGGCCCGCCGGGTGTTTTTGCCGCAGCTGCCTGTCCTGCTTAGCAGCTGACTTGTCCGGGGGCCCACAGTGCGGCCCTCCAACGGTCTGAGGGACAGTGAACTGGCCCCCTGTTTATAAAGTTTGAGGACCTCTGGTTTATATGTATGTTTCCTGACCTTTCTATAATTTGCACTGCTTTTGTAACTATAAATTGTTTTCAACTATTTTAAAGGAGCATATATTATATGATGGCTAAGGGAGATAACCTAGAAATATGCCAGGGATTAGATAATAACAGAGTGAACATTGGCCATGTGGTAACATTTATGATATCCAAATTGGAGAGGAATCCTTCAGATGATTAATAATATGGGAATGGCTAAGCACAGTAGTGTATATGAGATTGGTGTAAAATCATGTAGTCTTTTAAAATGACAAATATGTAGATTGTTGATACTTGGAAATGGGTATATGAAATGGGTGGAACCAGGCAGAATATAATGTATTACATTTCATATTGATTACAACAATGTTTTGTAGACTAGGCGCCTGCCACGTGCTCCAGGGCTGGTGGGTTCCATCTGGGCCTTTGGCCTACTAAACAAGCAAACAAACAAACAAAAAAAATAGCCAGGCCTTGTGGTGGGTGCCTGTAGTCCCAGCTACTAGGGAGGCTGTGGCAAGAGAATCCCTTGAGCCCAAGAGTTAACGGTTGCTATGAGCTGTGACGCCATAGCACTCTACAGAGGATGACAAAGTGAGACTCTGTCTCAATAAAAAACAAAAAAAAAATGTGTTGTAATGTGGAAATGTATATATACAAATACATAAATAAATTTGGAGAATGGAGATGGCATTGTTAGTCTTTTTATTATAAAATATAAATAAATTTTTGCCTATTTATTTATTTATTTTGTTTATTTATTTATTTTTTTTTGAGACAGAGCCTCAAGCTGTCCCCGTGGGCAGAGTGCTGTGGCATCACAGCTCACAGCAACCTCCAACTCCTGGGCTCAAGCGAGTCTTCTACCTCCGCCTCCCAAGTAGCTGGGACCACAGGTGCCCGCCACAACACCCGGCTATTTTTTGGTTGCAGCCGTCATTGTTTGGCGGGTCCGGGCTGGGGATTCGAACCCGCCACCTTAGGTGTACGTGGCTGGCGCCTTAGCCGGTTGAGCTATAGGCCCTGAGCCTATTTATTTATTTTTGAGACACAGTCTTAAGCTGTCTACCTGGGCAGAGTACCATGGCATCACAGCTCACAACCACCTCCAACTCTTGGGCTTAAGCGATTCTCTTGCTTCAGCCTCCCGCTTAAGGGATTCTCTTGCCTCAGCCTCCCAAGTAGCTGGGGCTACAGGCGCCCGGCTGTTTTTTGGTTGTAGTTGTCGTTGTTTGGCAGGCCTGCTCCAGTGTATGTGTTTGATGCCCTAGCGGCTGAGCTACAGGTGGTGAGCCAAATTTTTGTCATTTTAAACATTTTATGTTCAGTGGCAGTACGTACATTCACAGTGTTCTGCAACTGTAACCACTATCCATTTCCAGAACTTTTTCATCATCCCAAATAGAAACTCAGTATCCGTTATAAAAATAACTCCCACTTTCCCCTCCTCCTAAGTTCCTGGTAACCTCTGTTCTATTTTTTTTCTCTATGAATTTGCCTATTCTGTGTACCTCATATAAGTGGAATCATACAATATTTGTCCTTCTGTGTCTGGCTTATTTCACTTAGCATCATCTGTGTTATAGCATGTGTCCGAATACCCCTCCTTATTAAGACTGAATAATATTCCATCATATGGATAGACTAGACCATATTTTGTTTATCCAATTCATCCCTCCTTGGATGCTTGGGTTGTTTCTACCTTTTGGCTGTTGCGAATACTGCTGCTGTGAACATGGGTGCACAAAAGGTCTCTTTCAGCCCCGTTTTCAATTCTTTGGGGGTATACACCTAAAGGTAGATTTACTGGATCATATGGTAATTCTGTGTTTAACTTTTGGGGGGAACTGCCAACCCATTAAAGCCTTTTTAATATAAAGCTCTTCAAGTTTATTTATACCTACAGTCCCCATTTCTTTTTGCTGTGCTTAATATACATAGGAATTACCAAGGGGTTACTACAGATGTGAAAGCATTTTGTTCTGTTTAAAGGAAAGAGCCTTGATAGATCTTAAGATAGTAGAGTGTTTTGAATGTGGCCATGGAAAACGGAGTCAACTCAAATGATTGAAACTTCTAAACAATTCCGGAGCCCTTATATTTTATCAACAATTTCAACTTTTACCTTCGTCCAAAAAGCTTTAACCAGGGTAAAAATAAAATGAATGGATTTACAATTGCCTTTTTTTTTTTCTGGTCCCATTTAGATAGAAGTCAGAGATATGGGACATAATCAGAAGACTTGGGTATTTTCCGAGCACGGATTTCTCAATCCTGGATAGTTGAAAATATCATTCTTATGTCTCACTCACCAAGGTTCCCTGGGTATTAACCAGCCCTGAAGAATTACGAAGAGGCCTTCAGTTAAAACGTTAAATTTGTGCAGTGCCTAGGAGCCCTGCAATCATGCTGGAGGGAGGAAGAGGGGCCCCAGAGATAAAAGATGGAAGAAAACTTGGGTTTTGTCCTCTTAGAGTGGCCTCTTTAATATGGTAAGTAGTGCTGTTCTCAGGAAACTCAATGTAGAGACCTAGGAGTTCGCAGTTCATTAGGAATAGGAAAAGGATATAGGACATTTATAAAGTGACCCCTAAGTCCAACATAAAATGGTATAAATTGTGTACCATGATAAAGTCTAACTGGCTAAGTTAGGAAAGGTCTTGTCAGACCTATTGTGCTTTTGTAGGCCACTTCAAATTCTTTCAGGAGGGAAGTCGATCTAAGCAAAGACATGGCAGTCAGGCTCCCTAGAAAAGAGATTAGGAGATCGCATCTCCTTCCATTCTGATGTCAAGGTATGTGGGCTCTGCTCTCTTCCAGCTAGTGTCCCGTGTTCTGTGGCCCCAGAAAAGTCAGTGTGTAGGCCTCAGCCACCCCAGGTCCGACGTACATTCTCCCTGGACACCATCCTCAGCTCTTACCTTCTGGGCCAGTGGCCACGAGATGCTGATGGGGCCTTCACGTGCTGTACCAATGACAAGGCCACCCAGGTAATGAAGCTCTCTTCCTAGTGGGACAGGGGTAAGGGTGGGTTGGGAGGGTTGGCTGAAAGGGCCTTTGGTCTACTTATCAACTCTGAATCATTGCAACAATTGTCCTGGGTTGTTTTTTTTTTTTTTTAATACGTATTTACCATGTAGTGTTTCATCTTCTAATGTTTGCCACCTTATTTTTCTTAATATATGTAGGCAAATGAGTTTGCATTCCCACCAACTAGTGGAAGAGAGGAGTCAGTCTGGGTCTTTCAGTTGGTTTTGAGTATTTGTGTGTGGGTAATCAACAATTGACTTTGGAACTTATTCTGGTTTTTTAAAAATGAGATTTACCTTCCAAAAATTAAGCTGAGGTCAATGTTCAATTGAGTTTGCTTTCCCCAGACAACTGGAAGAAGTGGACAAAAAGTGTGTGCTGAGCCGGGATAGGTAACATAGGAATAGAAAGCTCTTTCATAATGGAAGCAGCCCAGCCTGGAATTTTAAGGGACTCATTCAAGAACTGTGAAGCCCAGCTTCTTCTTTAATATTTTTCTTTTTCCTTCCTTTCTCCCTCTCTCCCTGGTTTGTATATGTCTTTTTTGGTTTGTTTGTTTTGTTTTGAGACAGGGTCTTGTTCTGTTATCTTGGCTAGAGTGCCATGGCATTATCAAAGGTCACTGCAGCCTCAAATTCCTAGGGTCAAGCCATCCTCCTGCCTCAGCCTCCCAAGTAGCAGGGACCACAGCCATGCGCAACCATGCTAATTTCTTTTCTATTTTTGGTCAAGACAGGGTCTCGTCCTTGCTCAGGCTTGTCTTGAGCTACTGGCCTCAAGCAATCCTCCTGCCTCAGCTTCCCAAAGTGCTAGGATTACATGTGTGAGCCACCATACCCGGTCTTCAGTATTTGTCTTTAGGAAACCCTTCTCTTTTTTAAATTATTTATTTATTTATTTATTATTTATTTTATTTTTGGAGACAGAGTCTCACTTCATTGCCCTTAGTAGAGTGCTGTGGCATCACAGCTCATAGCAACCTCAAACTCTTGGGCTTAAGGGAGCATCCCAAGTAGCTGGGACTACTGTCACCTGCCACAATGCCCAACTATTTTTTTGGTTTTTGGTTGTAGTTGTCATTGTTTGGCAGGCCTGGGTTGGATTCAAACCCACCAACTCCGGTGTATGTGGCTGGAGCCCTAGCTACTGAGCTACAGGGGTCATGCCAGGAAAATCTTTTCATTAAGAATTCCAAGGTTGGGGCGGCACCTGTGGCTCAAAGGAGTAGGGCACCAGCACCAGCTCCATATGCCGATGGTGGTAGGTTCAAACCTAACCCCGGCCAAAAATTGCAAAAAAAAAAAAAAAAAAAAAAGAATTCCAAGGTTGGTTGGCTCAGTGCCCATAGCACAGTGGTTATGGCGCCAGCCACATACACCAAGGGTGGTGAGTTCAAACCCAGCCCGGGCCACCTAAAGAACAATGACAATTGCAACAAAAAAGGCATTATGGTGAGTGCCTATAGTCCCAGCTACTTGGGAGGCTGAGGCAAGAGAATTGCTTAAGCCCAAGAGTTTGAGGTTGCTGTGAGCTGTGATGTCATGGCATTCTACCGGGGGCAACATAGTGAAGCTCTGTCTCAAAAAAGAAGGAATTCTAAGGTTGGAAGGAATCTCTGTGGATCATCCAGTCTGCCATTTGTCAAGTTTTGGATAAGATAATAACATTAGCCTGAGGAGAAAATTTATCTCATGTGAATTTTTTTTTTTTAGACAGTCTCACTTTGTCACTCTTATTAGAGTGCTGTGGCATCATAGCTCACGGCAACCTCAAACTCTTGGGCTCAAGCAATTCTCTTGCTTCAGATTCCCAAGTAGCTGGGACTCCAGGTGCCCACTAGAATGCCCAGCTATTTTTAGAGATGAGGTCTCACTCTGGCTCAGGCTGGTCTTAAACCTGGAAGCTCAGGCAATCCACCTGTCTTGGCCACCCAAGTGCTGGGATTATAGGCATGAACCACCGCACCCAACTTCATGTGAAATTTTTTTGTTTTGTTTCTCCAGGTTGGGCTGTGGGCTACAGTAGTGTGATATAATTCATTACAACCTCCTGGACTTAAACAACATCTGACTTCAGGCTACTGAGTAGCTAGGACCATAGGCAGGCCACCACACCCAAGTAGTTATTTTCATTTTTTGTAGAGATGAGGCCTCGCAATGTTACCCAGGCTGATCCTAAACTCCTGGACTTGAGTGATCCTACTGCCTCAGCCTTCCAAAGCACTGAGTTTATAGGCATGGCCATTGCAAATGGCCCCTCGTATGTAAAATTGTACAAACTGTTTGTTTGTTTTAGAGATAGAATCTCATTCTGTTGCTCAAGCTAGAGTGCTGTGATGTCAGCCTAGCTCACAGCAAACTTAAACTCCCGAGTTAAAGAGATCCTCCTGCTTCAGCCTCCTGAGTAGCTGGGATTATAGGCCCCTACCACAACACCCAACTAATTTTTCTTTTTTTTATTAGAGAACAGGGTCTTGCTCTTGCTCTTACTCATGATCAGGCTGGTCTTGAATTCCTAAGCTCAAGTGATCCTCCTGTCTTAGCCTCCCAGAATGCTAGAATTACAGATGTGAGCCATTGTGCCTGACCTACAAAGATATTTCTTTTTCTTTTTTTTTTTTAGATAGAGTCTCACTATGTCACCTTGGTAGAGTGCCATAGCCTCACAGCTCACAGCAACCTCCAACTCTTAGACTTAAGCGTTTCTCTTTCCTCAGCCTCCCAAGTAGTTGGGACTACAATGCCCGGCTATTTTTTGTTGTTGTTGTTGTTGTCATTGTTGTTCAGCAGGTCTGGGCCGGGTTTTAACCTGCCAGCCCCAGTGTATGTGGCGGGTGCCCTAACCACTGAGCTACGGGTGCCAAGCCTACAAAGATATTTCTTAATCTTATTCAGGACTTCAATATTCTTCACAGTTAAGTTGTTAACAGTCAAATCTCTTTTGTTTTTAGCTACTTGGGAGGCTGAGGCAAGAGAATCACTTAAGCCCAAGATTTGGAGGTTACTATGAGCTGTGACGTCATAGCAGTCTACCGAGGGCGACAAAGTGAGACTCTGTCTCTTAAAAAAAAAAAAAAAAATCCTCTCTTGTTTTATTTTGTTTTGAGACAGAGTCTCAATCTGTCGCCCTGGGTAGAGTGCTCTGGCATCATAGCTCAAAGCAACCTCCAACTCTTGGGATCTTCTTGCCTTAGTTTTTCTATTTTTAGTAGGGACGAGGTCTTGCTTTTTGCTCAGGCTGGTCTCAACTCATGAGCTCAAGCTATCCATCTGCCTCTGCCTCTCAGAGTGCTAGGATTACAGGTGTGAGCCACTGTTTAAATGCAGTTTAAACCCATTCATTCCTGTTAAACTTCAGAGCAATTGAGTTGTTCCTAGATCAATGGAAAGAGGATTGGAAAGGACAGTAGGCTCAGAGTCAGCCCTTCACCTCTGGGTGATATTGGGCAAGTCAGCTCTTCCTTTGCAAACATGGTGGAGTGTGCCTGCTCTGCCTACTTTGTTGGTGGCATGGTGACCAAATGACAAGTGAAAATGCTCAGTACAGTTCAATTTACCTCCTCTTTTGGGGACATTATGTTGATTTCTTTTTTTTTTTTTTTAATATGAGACCCATTTTCAAATGTTGTTAGTGAATGTTTGAATGCCCAGTACTGTTCTTGGCAGGTTGGAATGAAGGTTAAGGAAATGAGGACAAGATTTGGCCTCTATGAGTCTAGATTCCAATTCTGTGAAGCCCTGTGAACAAACAGCCAAGGGAAAAGATGGGGCCAAATGTCTGGCGATGTTTAGAGGAGGGGAATTCTCATGGGAATACCCCACCTTGAACCAACAAGAATTTGCTACACTTAAAATGATGGCCTTCTTTAGATCTATGAATAGAATGGGAGGGAGAATACACTCCAGATAGCAGAGTAGGCCTAGTTGCCAGGAGCCCCAGGCATTGTTGTTCTCTTTATTCTTAGGGAAGAGCAAGTGGGATAGATCAGGCTTTATCCTCACAGGCCTGGGAGCATACACCTCTTTCTCTTTTATGGAGAGTACTCAGTTCAAATAATATATCTAGTCAAGGAGGACTTCCTGGAGGAGCAGGACTTGAGGTTGCTTTGAGCATGTAAGCTCATGAATGCATCTACCTTTGTCAGATGGCAGGCTTTTGTGTAGCCCATCTATCTCTGTCTCTGTCATTTCCTGCTACCAGCCTTCTAGGAAGTCACAATCCCACTCCTCAGATAGCATTTCCTTTGTAAACTCAAGGCAGGGTTGGCCTCTGATGTTCCCTGGCCGGATTTAGAGGCATAGGCTCTAGGCTGTGTGTTTTTATTCAAGCCCCAGCTGCAGGCCAGATCTTTTATATAACAAGTCTGGGCTTCTTGCCACAGCAAGACAGAGGTCAGCGATGCGCCTCCGTGGGTCTGGCAAGGCCAAGCCATACAGCTTTCCTCTTTCCCTGGGATGGGCTCCAGCCCTCGAGGAACTCTTAGCAACCTGTCAATATTGTGGCTGCAGTCAGGAGGTGGGAGAATTCTGATCTACATAGGCATCCAAACCAAAATATGCATTCTGCCCATCTTTCATTCCTGGTCTTCTGGGAATTTTCTGCTTCTAGGTTTGGGCTCCATTCAAATTCCTGTTTGAGCCCCCTGCCTGGCACAAGCTACTGTCTTCAACACTGGCTTTACACTGTGAAGGCCTGAGGCTCTCCTGACATCTCTCTAAGTAACTGCTGTTCCTTCTAAGCACTGGAATATCACTCAGAAAGGACTGGGGGTGAAGGAGAGGTTTCACTGGGGAAGATATAAGGGCTTATGGAGAAAGGTAAAGAGAAGGGAGGGGAGGGTGGCAGAATCTACCGAAGTCCTGGAAAGCTTTTAAGCTGTTAAAAATGAACTGATGCCAGGATTTTTCCCTAGTGGCTTTGAGCTGGAGGGGTATTAGTCACTTCTACCTTCTCTCTCTAGCCACACCAGTGTAGTCAATTAGGTAAAGGGAGGGAGGGAGGCAGAATCTACCGAAGTCCTTGAAAGCTTTTAAGCTGTTAAAAATGGACTGATGCAGGCCATGTGCGGTGGCTCGTGCCTGTAATCCTAAGACTGTAGGAGGCTGAGGCAGGTGGATTGCCTGAGCTCATGAGTTTGAGACCAGCCTGAGCCAGAGTGAGACCTCATCTCTTAAAAAAAAAAAAAAAAAATATATATATATATATATATATATATATATCTCCAGGCGTTGTGGCAGGCACCTGTAGTCCCAGCTACTTGGGAGGCTGAGCCAAGAGAATTGCTTAAGCCCAAGAGTTTGAAGTTACAGCACTCTACCGAGGGTGACAAAGTAAGACTCTGTCTCATAAAAAAAAAAGCACCTGTGGCACCTGTGGCTCAAAGGAGTAGAATAACAGAGGTGGCAGGTTCAAACCCAGCTCCAGCCAAAAACTGCAAAAAAAAAAAGGGACTAATGCCAGGATTTTTCCCCAATAGCCATGAGCTGGAGGGATACTGGTCACCATCTGCCCTTTCTCTCTAGCCTCACCAGTGTAGTCATTTACTTTCTGTTGTATCCACCCTAACTGGCAGGCACTCATGATTGCTTTGTTACCTGCCTCCACCCCACCCATAGCCAGCAGCCAGATTGTGTGTTTGGGGCCCTGTCAGCCCTACAATTCCCGGGCATGCCTTGCAGTGAGGTCAGCAGCCACAGTTATGGTTCAGGCTAAGCAGCTCTTCCTTCTGAACCCCCAAGAGAAGGCCAGGACTCTGCTCATTTCAAACCAGCTTCAGACCTGGGCAGCACAAAACACCCGCCATTTAGATAGCCAGGTATGCTGTGGCCTTGCAGCCTATTTATAGGGAAGAAAATGGAGCTACAACTCCCAGTTCTTGAATATATCCCAATATTGCCAACAATCCCAGTATTTCCTTCCTGGTTGAGTTTTAAGCTCTTAGGCAGAAAGAAGGAATAGTCCTTAGGCAATTTGCAGTCTGATGTGGAGAGCTGGGTTACCCAAATATTGGGGGCAAGAGAAGAAGAGGGGTATGGCTGGATCATACTTGAGAAATTGGTTGTTTTAGGAAGTGTGAATATGGTAACTGGGAAGAAGTGCTTTAGAGATGCTGCACGTTTGAGCCAGAAGCATTGGGAGAGAGATGATCAGGTCAGCTTGTAAACCAGAGCTGGCTACCAAGTACTTCAAGCTGGCCCCTCTTAGGGTCTGGGCCAAGGCCAAGGTGGATAATAGCAGCTCACGCAATGGCTGTGGTCACCCTTCATGCTGTGCAAAGCCTTTGAGTCTTCTTGTACTTTTCTGGAGGGAGGAAGTGGTCTCACTGCATCGAGAATGACTGTCTGGGAGAAGTCCTGTTCCTGGTCTCCTCCTGTCTACAGATAGGACCCTGGGTACCTGCCTGCCCAGCTCAGCTCTCCATTCTGCTCATCCCAGACCCATTTCCTCTGCATTCTCTAGGTCAGGTGAGGAAGCCACTGTAATATAATTTTTCCCTTAGCCCTGACTTATACCTTAAAAAAAATAGCTTTGCTCCTTTTAAGCCACATGGAGTGTCGTGAAGGCTGGAGGTGAAGGTGCACATGTGCATTGAGAGGATGCCCTTTCTGTGTCTTTCTCTCCTTGTGTACTGTCCTCCCCTTTTTCCTAAGCCAGTGCCTCAGCAGTTAGTGACGACACACGTTTGGTCTGACCATCATGGGCCTTTAAAAAATGTTTTTCTTTGTGGGTGTGGGGGCCTGGGCATAGTGCCTATTTTCCAAACTGGCAATCAGGACCAGTTGTTCAGCATATGGTTTGACAACTATACCAAATATTTGAAAAGGGGGACATGCTGGAAAATCTGAGGTTTGCAATAGTCACCATCAGGCCAGAGATGGTGGGCTTGACCACTTGCAGCCAGAGTTCTCAGTGCTGGCCAGTGGATCACCCTCAGAGTCTTTTTCTGCCTTTTTGGCCCAGAGTCCTAAGGGACTGATTCCTTGCTGAATTTCAGTTGATCACATAGTTACTGACCATCCCTACCAGGCCAAGCGCTGTGCTGCTGTATAGTGCCACACAGGTACAGTGGGCTCTGTTCTCAGGGCCCAGCCCAGCTCTTTGTGTGCAGCTTACTTAGGTGCCAAGGTCACTGGAGACAGTGAAGGCTAGGACTCTTGCTGCCTGTGGTCATGGAGTCCGGGTAGAAACTTAACTTGGCTGGGAGCCAAGAAAGAGACTCCGGAGTGGAGGATTTTCACCTCCATCCCACCTCTCCTCCATAGTATACTGTGTGGTTCCCTGGGAAGCTGTCTTCCATCCCATGCACAATTATCCATCCTCTTGTTGCTTGGGGATCTCACTCCCAGGCATCCTGGAGCTAGCCACATCCAGTTTTGTGTAATCCAAGCATCATCTGCACAGCTGGATGGGACCACTTGTAGTTAGTAAGCAGCTCTGCTTCTCCCTTAGGCCAGGGTGTTAAATATGTGTGTTCCAGTACGTGTGTCCCCTGGGCAAGCATGACCTTTTGGCTACTGAGCTCAAACTTTAGTCTGCTTCTAAAGGATCATCTAGAATGAATACTTATAGTGCTGCCATGCAACATAGCTTGACCCCTGTTGTGGCCAAAAGATTAGGTCTTTGAAGGGTGGCCTGCCTTACTGTGACCTTGGTTTGGACTTCTGTGGTGAGACCCAGAAGAGGAAGGTCCTGTCTATCCAGGAACTTCAGGAATAGGGGTCATAGTCCCCACTCTTGACATTCCAGGTCCAGTGGGTAGGGCTAAAGCCTACACCTGTGTACATTCCTGCCTAAAGAATACTCAACACCAGCATGTAAACAGCTTCAAACACAAGATAACCAACTATTAGGTTTCTGACACTGCTTTAGCAAGTTAACTCAAATGTAGTGGCTTAAAACAACAGAAATTTATTCTTCACAGTTCTGGAGACCGGATGTTATGTTCAGTTTCCCTGGCCAAGGTCAAGGTATTGGCTGGGTCATGGTCTGCCAGGAGGCTCTTGGGGAGAGTCTATTCCTTGTTTGTGTCTTCTGGTGGCTACAGACATTCCTTGGCTTGTAGTCACATCACTTCAATCTCTACCTCTGTGGTCATAGTCCCTTATCTTCTGCCTGTGTCTGATTTCCCTCTGCCTCTCTCAGATATAAGGACATTTGTAATATAACCCATATAATCCTTGATAATCTTCCCATTTCATGATCCTTAACTTAATCATACCATCAAAAACTACCAAATAAGGTAACATTTATAGGTTCCTAATACCTTTGGGTAGCTTTTTTTTTTTTTTGAGACAGAGTCTTGCTTTGTTGCCCTCAGTAGGGTTCCGTGGTGTCACAGCTCACAGCAACCTCAAACTCTTGGGCTTAAGCAATTCTCTTGCCTCAGCCTCCCAAGTAGCTGGGACTACAGGCGCCCACCACAATGCCTGGCTATTTTGTTGTTATTGTTGCAGTTGTCATTGTTGTTTAGCTGGCCTG
>CAUYQS010049414.1:0-24341 GCA_963574585.1 Otolemur crassicaudatus | reverse complement strand
ACCTTAGGTGTATGTGGCTGGCGCCTTAGCCGCTTGAGCCACAGGCGCTGAGCCCTGAAGTTCTTTTCTTTCTTTCTTTCTTTTTTTTTTTTTCTGTAGAGACAGTCTCACTTTGCTGTCCTTGGTAGAGTGCCATGGCATCACACAGCTCACAGCAACCTCCAACTCCTGGGCTTAAGCAATTCTCTTGCCTTAGCCTCCCGAGTAACTGGGATTACAGTGTCCACCACAATGCCTGACTATTTTTTGGTTGCAGTTTGGCCAGGGCCAGGTTTGAACCTGCCACCCTCGGTACATGGGGCCAGCGCCCTACTCACTGAGCCACAGGCGCCACCCCAATAGATACTTTCTTGTAAATAGCCACTTATGATAGTACTTATTAAATAAATAAGTCTTCTTTCTAAGCATATAAATTTCACATGAATTTCTTTTTAGTAACTAATTTTAAAACTTCACGTATAATAATAATAAGGTAATTTAACCTTACCCTTTGCTATTTTTAAGACTTTCTTCTGAATTGTTTTTCTTCCCAAAGAATATTCAAATTATTTTGTAAAAATTTGTTAACTATTTTCATGTTGTTTGCCATGAAATAGTAAATATATAATGTTTGCAATTGAAATCCAGCATAACATTTTATAATAAGATATCTATTTATTGCACAGCCTCAATAAAACCTTAGAGACTTCTTATGGATCTGAACTTTTATCTCTTAATTATCCCTTTTAGTTTTGCAATGTTTTCAGTGTTATAATGGTGTTTTTCTCCCATTGCTATTTTAAATAGACTATTGCTAAAAGTCTATGATTTACATAGTCAACCAATAATTTGAGTATTTCTCTCATATTTTACTCAAGTCTCTCATGTTTTCTAAGCAAACATTTTCTTAAAAATATAAGCATTTTTATTTCTTCATTCTGAATATTTATAAGTATTATTTCATCCGTCTGATTTCATTAATCAGTTCTTCCAAAATGATGCTGAATGAAAATAGTGACAATGTATACTTACATTAAGTGAAAATAGCCTTATTGTTCCACCCATTCTTTTATTTTCAAATTCCTGGTTGAAATAGTCTTTAAGACATTTGTGTTAATTGCTGCATGTTTTGCAAAGAAGTTTCACTTTGAATTTTTGCTAAGTATTATTAAATACTATTGAAATATCTATTGTTGGTTCTATGAGTTATATTGATGGAGTTCATGATCTTGGATGTCTTTCTGTTTCTTATGAAATGCTACTTGGTTTGGTATATTCATCTTTTAATAAGCTACTATATTAAGTTTGTTATTATTTAATTTAGAATTCTAGTATTTATATTTATAAGAGTACTTAATCCACAATATTTTTTGTATTGTTTTCTCAAGTTATTATACAAGGCATGACTACTTTATAAAACAAATTGATATTTTTAAAATTTTATGCAAACTGGAATAGTTTTTCATAAAGAATCTTCTCATTAAGAGATTGTTGAATTTTGCGATTAAACTATGTTCACATGAAAGTTTTTAAAGTTGTCTTTAGTCATTTTGACAACTTTTCTATGACTATTACACTTTTAAGTTAATTTTATTAGTTCATATGTAATCAGAAAACTATTGTGTCTAAATGTTAAAATTAATGCTGAAAGGATGCACATAAAATTTTAATTATTTCTACTATGTGATTGTAGGTCTTATCATCCTTAAGTATTATGTTTTTACTTGATCTTTTTTTAATCAGACTTATCAAAAACTTCTCAATTCTATCAATCTTTCCAATTTTGTTTTGATTTTATATATTCCTTCTGCTTGTATTTTAGTTTTATAATTTCAACTCTGTCTCCATTTATTCCTTTCTCCTGCGTTTAACTTTGCAATATTTTTTCTTGTAAAAAACTTACTTCATTCTATATACTGTATTTACTCATCCTCTAGATTTTTTAATAGTCTTAGAGAATATTATTCCTTCTTTTGATAATTATAAGAGCATTTAAGAACATGCATTGTCCTCTAAATACAATTTTAGGTGTCTGTCGGTAATTTTTTTATTAATTTTAAATAGATTTCATCTTTAATCCAGAGATTATTTAGAATATGCATTTTCCTAAGCTCTTAGTGTTTGTGATTGTTATTACCAAGAATCAATAAGTCACTGAGCTATCTGTCATTGACTCAACATTATTATTCAATAATAGAGTGAAATCCTGTCATTTGTAATGATGGATGGAACTGGAGGACATTAAGTGAAATAAGCCAGGCACAGAAGGATAAATATTACATGTTCTCACACATATGTGGGAGCAAAAAGAAATAAAAATGACCTATGGGAAAGAGATTAGAATGATGGTTACCAGAGCCTGACAAGGGTGGAGGTGGGAGAGTTAAGAAGACATGGTTAATGGATACAAAATACAATTAGGTAAATTTAATAAGATTTAGCATTTAGTAGTACAATAAGGAGACTACAGTTAATAATATATTGCATACTTCAAAATAACTAAAATAGTGGAATTGGAATGTTCATAACACAACAAAAGAAAAGATAAATGTAAAGGTGATTGATACTCCTATTACCCTGATTTGATTTCCTTTTATCTTTTGAAAGCATTTTAGATCTTTTCCAATCATGCTTTTCTACATCCATCCATTGATTTTCACATATAGGTTTCTTCTATTCTTAAAAATTTTATACACTTTCTCCCCTCTACTCTTATGGATCTCGTAGCTTTCTTAAATATGCGTGTCTATGTTATAAATAAACCTATTAAATAAAAACTTTCTCTTTTACTTTCTAAGTAACTCGTATATTTTTATGTTTACAAATATGTCTAGCATCTAAATGAAATGGTACAGTAAGTGACCCTGAAACAAGAGTACCTGCTTTATTTATCTCAGTTTTACAACAACCTATACCAATTTTAGAAAGTCAATTATTTTATATGTTTGCTTTCTCACCTTAAAAATGGAGATAACATTAACACTTGTTAAATTCAAAATGATTAATGAATATGTTTTGGAAAATATAAGTAGTTGGCCAAAGTAATGTAAATTTTTATTCTTTTCTTAGAAGCCACTGAAATAGTAGGTTTCCTAATTCCAACAGATCCTTTCCAACCTAGCTTTCTGAGACAGTGTCTATTCTCTCTTCTCACCAACTGCTCCTTCAATAGTTCTTTCAGCTGTTCCTATTTCAAGTACTAATGCTGCCAATTTTGTTTGCCTTCTAATAATCCTACATCCTATTAATCATATCAATGTGCCATCAATATTTTCTAGTCTTCACACATTATCATACGATGGGTTATTTTTTTCCACCTGTTTCCCTGCTTTGCCAAGACAGTAGCTCTCTGAGTCCAAAAGATCACACCTGTGCAATTTGGAACACATCCAATAAACTCTGTAGGATTTTAAATTACATTATCTCTAATTTAGCTCTTTTGGTATAGTATCAGTGAAGTCAAATATTCTATTCCACTGATTTTTCACTCAATTTTTACATTTCCTCCTCCATTGCATTTTTCTTTCCAGGGCTTAATCAATTCTGTTAAGCATACTTGTTCCTTTAAAAATAATGCGTGTATTTTGAGCTGGTGAATTTTTCTTCTTCGTTCACATTTTTTGCCATTTTAAATCAACAGTAAACACTTTATTCCAAATGTTAACAAATTGAATGACATTGTATATCAGTGTGTGTGCGCACATGCACATGTGTATGTATCGTATTAAGCACACACACTATAGTGGGAATATTTTTAACTGTGAAATACTAAGTAAAACATTGGGGAAAGTAACCCTTAAGTCTCAAAGCTGTCTTGTGTGTTTTTTCTTACAAAATGTACTATTCTTAATTACAAGTTTAGTCTAAATATAGTGAAGAAGTGTTGTTAACTTGGAACATAATGTAATGATATAATTTATCTCCCCAAACTTACTTCATTCCTGAGTATTGATTCAGTACTATCAAATCTTACCTTACGGAATGACATATAATTAAGATCTTATAATATAGAATGTTACCACTTAAAAATTCTCAAGAGATAATTTGATCTATAGAATTAGAGATAGTTTATTCTATAGAACCTCCTTATTCTATAAATCTCATTCTATAAATTATGAGATTGGTGCACAGATGGATTTGTGTATAATCCAATATCACATTTCTAGTTACTTTTTGCACTGTTCAGATTTCTAGACTGGCACTATCTCCATCTCTTTCCTCTAAACTTTCTATTTAATGTAAAGATATTCATATTTGTGTTAATCTTGTATGCAGTTTCCTTTCATTGATAACATTGGATCAACATCTGCTAACTTCAATATGCCTATTTCATATATCTGGTAATAAGTAATTTTTCCTTTCAATGCACTTAAAATACTTTGGTAAACTGGAACTCTAAAGAAAAACAGAAAAATGAAACTTGCTTTGAAGCAACCCATATTAATAGAATAGAAAATTGAGAGATCTGAGGTTCAGTAATAATGTGGTTTGATTCATGTATGTCCTTCAGGAACTTGCAAGAACAAAATTTCCTTGCTGTTTTATTATTTCTAAATTAATTATAATAACAAACTAAAATATTCATTTCTAGTCATACTTCCCTTTTTGAAATACGGCCAATTTTCAGTACAGTATTCAGTAGAGAAAGTTCTCTTCTGCATTGAGTTAGTAAATCCCCTTTGAGTCCAGTCTCCTCGTAGAGTAGCTCCCAAACACAGTGTACCTGGAGCCCTCACATCCTCACAGTTATGTAGGGCTGTTTCTATTATAACCTCTAAAACTGAGTATGTGTTGTGTCTGTGGTTGGAAGAGGGTAATGAGAGGAAGGGGAACAAGACAAGGAGGGCACTTTGGGGGGTTTCTTGGTACAAAGAAGAAAAGATACAAATGCCATCACACTTCCAGAGACTAAGGGACGTGGGTGGTGTTTCTGGAAAGACTCCAGCTCTGTGCTTCCTCTCTCTGAGGATGTACAGTAGGTCCTCTGGATCATGAGCACGGCATCAGTGGTTTTAATCAACTACGGATCAAAAATATTTGTAAAAAAATTATGTTGAAAATATAGGGACAGTTTTTCTTGTCATCATTCCCTAAATGATACAGTGTATCAACTATTTACTTAGAATTTATAGTGTATTAAGTATGATAGGCAATCCACAGATAATTTAAAGCATGAGAGAAGTTTATATCTGCTATATGGTGATACCATAAAATTTTATATCAAGGACTTGAGCATTCATGGATTTTGGTATCAGTGAGAGGCCCTGGACTAATTTCGCATAGATATTGAGACGACTGTATTTTCAGTATGGTCGGGACACATCACAGGTTTCTCGGGAGCAGGTATGTCAGGCCATGACAGGTTTTGCCAGTTCATGATAAATGAAGGAAGAACAAAGAATAAATATTTCATTGAGCAAAATACATTGAATTTAAAGGAATGTAACTTTCCTGAGAAATCATCCTTATTACTTTTACAACATCAAAATGTCACTTTTCAAATGCTTTCTCACAGGAGATTATAGTTCATTGTCTCCTATCAGTCACTGCAGTTTTGAATGTTATAGATGACTGTTAGAACAAAAAAACATGAAACCATTATTCTAGATGACTTAAAAATGGTGTCTCTGAGTAGTAATGATAGACAATAAGGCTAATAGGACTTGGAGGAACATAGGTAAGAGTTTCGTGTGGGATCTTGCTTATAAATGTAAACAATCTGAGTAGCCCAAATCAGTGTGCATGCTGCATGTTGATAGCCCAATTTCAAGTGATACCAAGAAAGAAATGCTGTGATGACTGGTGCAAATGGTCTGTTTCCACGGCTGCCTTCTGCTACCCAGGACCAAAGTCTAGGGCCCTAAGATTACCATAAGGATGAGTCTTGGAACCTCAAGGGGCATCTGACCAAATTCAACTGTGGTGAGTAGTGGGACAGAAGAGAGGAAGTGGGTGAGACTGGAGCGGGTCCAGTGCAGACCACTGTTGCCATCCCTTGTTGATCCCAGGTACCAGAGGATATGTTAGAAAACTTAATACTTGCACTTCCAGTGACCAAAACCAATAGGGGATTGGGTCTGGGCCAAGGGTTCTCAAACTTTTTAAAGAGGGGGCCAGTTCACTGTCCCTCAGACTGTTGGAGGGCGGACTGTGGGCCCCGGGATGAATCGGCTGCTAAGCAGGACAGGCAGTGGTGGCAAAAACATCCCGCGGGCCAGATAAATGTCCTAGGCAGGCCGCATGTGGCCTGCAGGCCGTAGTTAGAGTATGCCTGGTCTGGGCTCAGGGTGCTTTTCTCAGGAGGCCCTGCTGGCTGGTCCCAGACATTAAAAAGAGTCTAGAAAATTTCAAGAAAGGAACTCTGCAGCATAGGAACACAGCTCTAAGGTCATAGATGCAGAAATTATAAATTAATAACTATGATTATTCTTATTTTCCAGATGAGACACAATCTCTCAAAGGGCATCCGCTAGCCAAATAAAGAATGTATTACATAACAAATACCACTTTCTAGTAGCAAGCAGCTCATTTCACCTTTGTAATACTTCCCCTCCTGGGCTCATCAGATGCTAAAGTTGGGGCCAATTTCTTCCAACAGGTCTCACAGTTTTAATCATCAATAAATCCCCTCCCTTTGAACGTACTGAATAAGGATCTCCTCATATACTGCCTAAAACTTTTGAAAGAGAAAAGTGTCTGAAGGCAATTGATGAATACTTCCTATTCTCCACTTTTGGCAAAATGAGAGGCCAATGTCTAAGTCTGAAATCTACTGTTCTCTGATCTGCTGTATTTATACACTTCCCGTAGCATCATCAGGATTGGAGAAAAGTCATCCACACTGATATTAGAACTGATCTGTCCCGTAAGTTCACAATATCTTCTAGCAGTTTCTCTAGTCTCTTATTCCAGTGCATTTGTTTTCAACCATGTTTCCATTTTCTAGTTTGTGGATTCACTTTGGGCAGCTACTCTCTTTTAAGAAATGTACCTTTTTTTCCCCATCTAAGTCCCATCACACATAATTCTCAAGGATTCCAGAAACAAAGTTATGTGCTTTCAATAATTTAGTCAGACACCTTGATAAAATTTTCATATGTATCATTTCATATCAATCCTGTAGGTCTTCAGAAGTAAAAATATAACAAAGATCACATAGAGGTCACATTTTCAAGGACGTTCCTCTCACAGAGAAAGTGTTGATAACTGAATTTGTATGTGATTAATCATTCTGAATAAAATATAGAAGGAAAGGTTTTGGGTTGTTAGAAATGATCGTTTTGTATTGTTAACTATAGATATTTCATCAATCACCTAGTACAATTTGCATGCTAAGAAACCGTTTATTCACTTTATTTTCCATCTTACATTCTGTTGAAAACTTCTGAAGATTATTCCTATAACATACTTTTAGAGACAACTCAGCAAGAACTTTTCCTTGCCAGTATTTTTTGTTATTAAATTATGCCTCAAGTTGACTGGAGATACACCAACCAATCAATATTAAATATCCTCATTAGGTAATTGATGATAA
This sequence comes from Otolemur crassicaudatus, assembly GCA_963574585.1. Taxonomy (NCBI): domain Eukaryota; kingdom Metazoa; phylum Chordata; class Mammalia; order Primates; family Galagidae; genus Otolemur; species Otolemur crassicaudatus. The sequence continues at coordinate 16,828 of CAUYQS010049414.1, read as the reverse complement.
TCAAGGTTTTTAATGTTGAAATATGGTCATTTACATCAGCTTTAGTGGAAAGAAAGTAAAAACACAAGAAATGTCCACCGGAAGATAAGTGGAATGGAGTCTTGAGACTTATGTGATTATACAAACAAAAAAAAAAGCAGCAGAATTCTTTAATTAAGCACTGGCAGTGAACTTTTATGCCTCTGCCTATCATATTTTAAGACAACACATTTATTGCTCACCATCAGGGCTCACCTATTCAAGATTCGTGCCTTGTCTTACATGGTTCAAGCGAATGTTATTTGGACTGGAATAATACCTTGCGGGTGGCTTCCCAGACTTCAAACTTTCTTTATTTGCAATTCTGTTGTTTACCTTCTTCAAACTGTGCATTTAAAACACCATGTTCATTAAGCCATATTCCAATTTGAAAATGTTCACTAAGTATTTATTGCATAAAATGCCAACTTTCTGCCCCCTAAAAGTCTAATTTGACTTTCCAGTTCCAATCCTATACTCAACACATAAACCCAGTCAAATGCCCTGGTCCTTGTGTCTCCTATGCATACTTCGTTCTTTTTTGCAGCCATAGAAATGTATATTTACACATTCCTGCCCCGCCAAATCATGACCATCACTTGAGGCAAAGAGCCACTTTTTTCTTATAAAATACCATGTCCTGATATTGAGCCTGAATTTGTGGTTTAGGAAGTAGTTTCACAGAAAAATATCAGTTAATTCATTATATTCTCTAATCAAGCTTATATAAAGAGGCATTTTCCAGATGAGGAAACTGAGGCTTAAAGAGCCCCTTCAGAGACATTTGTATGTACATTTTTCTATCCTCTTTCTAATATCTTTTTATTGGTACAACCATTTTCCAATAGATTTCTTTATTCTTTGCTATTTCTAAATTATTTATATTAAGTATCCATTCATTCAACACCAATTTATGGAGGTCTTACAACATGCTGGGCATTTTTCTGGGCAGAGCGTCTGTACCAAAAAGTTTATTGTTGTTAGGATTTCCACAGAGATGGAAAACTCCTTTCTATCAGGTATTACAGAAATTCATCTCTTTGGCAGTGCCTACTGTAGCTGCTAGGCAACAAATAAATTTTAAAGACAGAATAAAGTCAAATCAAACTATCACTTCATTAGGATAATCACACTTTTAACCAAAAACTTCGCAAACTTACATTCTGAACTCTGACACTTTCCCTTAACTATGTGTATACCACAGACTTGACTTTGTTAACTCTAGTATCCAAAGTACACAGAAAACTTTAGTTTCCAAAGTGTACAGGGAATGCAACTCTTTCAGGCCTTATCACCATAAGTGATTAACCATAGGGTAGTATAACTGTTAAAATGGAAGACAATATTTTTAGCCCTAAAATAATTATGCTGAATATTCAGCATTTTTCGCAAAGGCTAATTGAGAGAAAATGAAATACTAAGCTTCTAGGCTGTGAAACTGCAGCTATTAAGATGTGAAACTGTCGCCATTAGAGTCTTCTTGAACGTTAGTAGAATGAATCTTTGCATAAGCATCTGTTTCTGTTATTTAATCACCTTGATTCCACAAACAAAATAAGTTGAAGTTTAGCTTTCGGATGCACTTTTATCTTTAGGATGCTCTAAGCTCAGACAGAGTGATATATTGTTCCCAATGCAGAACAAAAAGATGCCTCTAACTGTGCTACTCAGAGATCCACAACACGATGAACAAAGAAATGTAAATCCTGTCATCTGTTCAGGTGTGAGGAGCAGGACCGTGGCAATGTGCATCATCGCGTTTGAAGGTGAAGTCTGTGACCCAGCTTTTTCCTTCATGCAAGAGGTTGCTGAAAGAACCAATGTGTGACCTCTGACCTCTCCACAGACTACACAAGGGCTTGCTCTTTGGTTAGTGCCTGGACCACCACTTGTAAGGCCTTTGTTGCTTTCAACTTTGTTTGCTACTGTAAAAGCTTGACCCGTTTTCCTACACTGAGTTCACTTACCTTTGCTGCAAAGCAGTAAGGACTAGATACACCGCTGTTGTTGCTTCCCCAAAGCAACAACTCGAAACCTTAGGTGATGAGTTCCACCACCGTTTCCCCTCTCTCTGATTTCTTTCAACACGAAGTGCTGCAGGTTCTCGAGAATCCTATTATATAAGTAACATAATTTGCCATGTTAAACATGGGGTTCATTTTGTGATAGTTCCTCAGAGGCAAATACGAGAAGTAAAACATGTTCAAAAGGCTCCGTTTTTATAAGTGTAAAATAGGGGGCTGAGTGGATTTAGATTTGAATGGACCTCAGGCACAAAACAGAGGTCCCTCTTGATATAAAAGACTATAAAATTTTTGTTCTACTTTAAGATCTCAGGCTGCATTAGAGACTTCTTTCTCTAAGTGCCCTAGGGTAATCCAGTTAGTCTAGGAAGGCTCAATATCTGAAATTTCTTCAATTACCATATAAAGGAAGGAATATCACTTTACCAACTCTGCTCCTCTTAGTGCCGTCAGCTTGCAAGAAGTAGAATATTTCACTACCCAATGCAAATGAAAAGAATTGTCTTTCAGGACACTTGTTTCCTAGATTCTTTGATAAAAAGGTAATTATCATTGTGGGCAGTGGACTCAGTGAAGCTGTAGTTAAATGAGTGGAATCATTAAAGATATATGTATACTGAGAAAGTGGAATTGATACTGAATTTTCTTTTGCTTTTCTTCACTGTTAGTGTGTAACAGGGGTCCTCAAACTTTTTAAACAGAGGGCCAGTTCACTGTCCCTCAGACCGTTGGAGGGCCAGATTGCGGGCCCCGGGACATATCGACTGTTAAGCAGGACAGGCAGCGGCAGCAAAAACACCCAGCCAGCTGGACAAATGTCCTAGGAGGGCTGTATGTGACCCGCGGGCTATAGTTTGAGGACACCTGGTGTGTAAGCATGTTTAACCTTCTGTATTAATGCCAGCAGTCAAATTAGAAAAGAAAATTTGACTCCCTGTGCTTCTACTAATAAAAACTCCCGTTTTTAATTCTTGATTAGAGAATCACTTCAGCAATTAAAGATAATCACGCTTTAAATAAAAAGCAATCTTTTATTGGAAAACTTTATTTCTTTAAATCTTTCTAAAAGGTGCATTTGAATGCTTGATTCACCAGTGAGAAGATGTCCTACATGGAAATTCAGGAGTTTGAGTCCTGAAATTACCAGCCAGTAGGTCATGAAGAAGTCACTTCACTCTCAATTGCTGAGCTTCCTGCGTGAAAGTGATATAAAATTTTTACTGACAATATACACAGAATTGCTGTAAGGACAAAAGAATTTAGTACAAATGGGAGGTTGAAAACCTTAATAAAAAAATATACAAATCTTGGGCATACAGCAGGATTAAAATGGGTACTTGTTCCCGACCTACAGATGTTTCCAAAGATTAACTTATGTTTTAAAGGGTAATTTTGAATTGTCAGTGGAAGTCATTTCTTAGATGTTGGTTTGTATGTAGTGCCTTATTCTCTGTCTAGAAAAGGTGTAAGTGCAATGCAAGCAAACGATTTCCTTAAACTACAAAAGGAAACAAGTTTGTTAACATGGGGGAGGAAGAGTGGGAGAAGAAGAGTACTGGACAAAGGAATGGACATATTTAATGCTGAAAACAAAGGGGATTTCTTAAAGTTTTCATTGACTATATGGCTTTAGGTCCTAAAGTTTAGGAGATGAGGGAAAGTTAGCAGTATCACCCTGTTTTGGTGTGGACTTGTGAAAAACGAAAGTGCTCATGTTACACTGGTCACTTCCGTCTTGACATGTTTTTTTCTTTAAATTCATAGCTTTAATTAGCACTTTCTCCTGTGCAAACTAAAGTAGTTGAACCAATAGTAATCAAGGTCTTAAGGGAAAATATACCAATGAGTAGTCACCTGCTGCTTCTGATGAGTTTGGCCTAGAGAGAGCCTTCTACAGCAAGTTTGGGTTCCGTCTATAGTCAAAGATCATTCAAGAGGGGGCAAAATTCTGCCTACTCAGAGTAGATGATATTTTATGAAAGATTTTATATTTATGGTTAGCATTGTACTCAGTTCTACTGCAAGAAAGGTATTTTTTTTTTGTGGTTTCATTGTACTTTAAGAATCACAATATCAATACAAAAGAAGGAAAGAGAAGGGAAAGGGAGTGGAGGGAAGGAGGGTAGGAGAGAGGACAGCCCTGATAGATATACGTATGTACATCATCAGTCATTCATTCCTTTAGCCCTGGACAAAACACACCCCCAGAATAAACTATTTTTTGTAGCTCATAAAGTAGGAGAAACTGAGGTTCAGTCAATAACTTAAGAACCACAAAATAAACATATAATTGATAATATTTCTGTTGTCCCCTATCATAGTGGGAAAATTTGTCACATGCAAAAAACGCTGTCCCCTTTCTGAATCTATGTTATTATCTTCTAAGAGGTGAAATGGTTTAAAGCGCACGTTTTAAGTAACAACATAAGAAAGGCACTTACAATTCCAAGAAAAGTTGGCTAAACAACATAGAATTGATACCATCCCCAAGTCAATTTTTCCTATAGCCTTTAACTTTAAGTTAAAGAAACTTGAAAATGTTTTCCCATTGAATATTTGAAACAATTATGTAAAGCAAATCACCTATATGTCACTTAAAAGAAAAGTGGATAGTCATTTTAGCACTTAGATTATTTTTCTCTTTTTCTGATGGAGTTAGTATATCATTTTGAAAATCATATTCTTCCCTCAATGTGCCCGATGCTGACAGAAGGCACGTGCCACTGAGAAATTCAGACAGAACCAGACTCCGGATAATACTTTTTGCCTTTGACTTCAGTGTCAATTTTGTTAAAAACAGAGATAGACTCAGAATTTCCCAGACTCATTGTGATACTCATGTTTTATTTCCTGAAAGCTATTTTCAATGAAAGAAAATAGGGGCTAATACAAATTATGTGGTAACTTTCCATGAAGTGATGTGAAAGCATAGGAAAGTAGAATCTGTCTTCGTTTCCTTGGCATCCATGGCACAGCAACTCTGACTCATTCTTCTGCCTTCCTCTTCCACAGAATTCCCATTTTCAGATCTAGAGCTGGGCTTGGGTGCATTTCATCCAATCAGAGCAATTCTATCTATGTTGCCATAGTGATTCATTCAGGTAACCAAAGCCTATGCCAATCAGCAAGTGGAATTCTCCTCCCTACAGGAATTGTGTCAGAAGTGACTCAATCAGCAAAAGGCTATTTATCTTGCTTTATGATTGCAGGAGGGAACATATTTTCATTATCTCTGTCTCTCTCTCTCCTCTCTTGTTATGGCCATGTATGGAAACAAGAAAGAAAGTAGAAGTAGTAGCAAAGCTGTGGTTTAGATTTCAGTTCTCTCTTGCTGATATGTCACATCTTTTTCCTCCACCCACAGCATTTACTGTATCAGAATTCCAAAGGAAGATTATTTCTATGTTCTTATACATAGACTAGTTTGCATAGTGTGATATTCCGAATTGGCTAGGTCAACAATTTTTAGTTTTATGTTGTTTTTGTGTATCTACTTATGTGAACATGTGTATGTGTTTAATTTACTGCATGTTTTCTAGTGTTAAATATGGATGTCTACACAGTAAGACAATCTCATTTCAAGTCATTCATTCCTTTAGCCCTGGACAAAACACACCCCCAGAATAAACTACTTGTTTACGATATTACCCTTCTTTTACTGTTCTCTGCACAGGAGATTATTTGGCTTCTTTTCCTGCTGACACTTTGTTAAATTGTCTCGTGGTCATAGTAAAGGTGATTCGATAACACTCATCATGCACTACTGGGGCTCGATGGGGCTGACTTGAAAGTTAGTCATGGACTCATAAATCAGATAGACTGTCCTTATACGTCATTGAGAAATTACTTGAACAAGATTATTAAGTGCAATTACCAAAAACCCAGGCAGCTAAGATGTTCTCTTTGAGAACACAGATGCTGAATGTCTAGTCATGGTCAGAAACATGAATAAATTGTACTCTCTTCAGAAGCCAAGAGAGCTGGGGAAACTGTCTGAAGGAATTGGGTTCAAGTGTGCTCTTTGAAGCTAAAAGGAAATGGTGTTCGGTGCATGCCAAGGTTGAAATGTTCTTCCTTAAGGCTAAATTGGATGAGGTCACAGTTAGCAGAGACCATTTACAATCACTTATGAACTTTTCAGATCTTTCCAGTGAGACATGGGCAACTGTTATTTGAGAGACAAAAGAGAGTAGTAAGTGGGGAAAGATGAGCAATCTGGAAAGGCTGGAAAATACAGCTTTTTGTTTTTGTTATGACTTAGAAAATTATAAAATGACTAAAACAGCAATGTGCTAGTTTACCTGTTTTTGTTTATTTATTTTTATGTTTCTAGGCTAACACCTTACATTTTAAACATATTTTGAAGATGTTCTTTTTCTTGAATTCATTAAGGTAGAAACAAAAATTTAGACAAAGAACAGTTGGGTTTTATTAAAGGCAACATACAATATAATGTAAAGAAAGAAAACTCAGGTCTGTGGAAGGCAACTGACTTCTCCAGGAACACAGCTGATAGAAAGCCAGGTCCTCTTATCATTTACCAACCTTCTATCTCTGCTATTTAAATGTACCATAAGTTGAGTTCTAACCCGGCCAGGCCATCTAAACAATAATGACAACTGCAACAAAAAATATCCAGGTGTTGTGGCAACCACCTGTAGTCCCAATACTTGGGAGTCTGAGGCAAGAAAATTGCTTAAGCCCAAGAGTTTGAGGTTGCTGTGAGCTGTAACACCCCAGCACTCTACTGAGGGCAAAGTAGTGAGACTCTGTCTCAAAAAAAAAAAAAAAGAGCAACTCAGTAACGCAGAAGGGACTGAGGAATTTACAAAGAAAAATTACATGGTTTCTCCTCAAAAATAAAGGAAATAGAGATGTACAAAAATAACAGTTTTAATGGAAGCTTATACACGTATACCGACAAATCAACAAAACTATCAAAGGCAGTTTGTATGGATCCGTGGATCAGTTTAAAAATACTGTCACAAATATTATATTTGATCTTTGCCTTTATCCTGTGAATATTTTGTGTGATTATTGCCTGCAAATCCCATGGCTTTTATATTATGTATGGGGTCAATTAAGTTCGTGAACTCGCCCTAGAAAAAGGCTACCTATTAACACCTCATTGCTGAATATCACTAAGGCTCCCTTCACAGGACTTCCGTTCTCCATCTGGTGACCATGGTGATAATCAGCAATGAGCTTTGTAGGAGCAATGAGCTTTGTACTTTTTTCAGGATAAATTCTAGAACTTAATCCTAGACCTCATATATAGCAACATAAATAACCCACTTGATCTTTGAGTAGAATTTACCTATTACCGAATATTTCACATATATCTTTTCATTAAATGTACGGGCAAGTGCCTACTTAGTAAGGATCCTATTATTAATCACACTTCACAGATACACTGAGAGTGTGTGCATTTTAAATTCTCATTGCTCACAGATTAGAGTATACAGACTAAAACCCAGAATTTCTAGGTTTCTAGAAATTATGCAGGTTCCTTTTGGAATTATAATATTGTGCATGGAGGAAAAAAAGAAAAGAAAATCTTTTAAAAGGATCATTAGGAAAGCTTTAAAAGATAGATGTAAAATAATTCTTCCACTATATTTAAATTATTTGCTTTGATATCTTTGGCTTTTTATATTGGTATATGGAACTCCTTAAGAGAAGTATCAGTCTTCTCTTCTTACCAATTATTTTATTTATTTATTTATTTATTTGCAGTTTTTGGCTGGGGCTGGGTTTGAACCTGCCACCTCCAGCATATGGGGCTAGCGCCCAACTCCCTTGAGCCTCAGGTACTGCCCTACCTGATTATTTTTAATCACTATTAACATTTAATTAGACCAAATGATGAATATATTTAGGACGGAAGTTTGGGCAGTTTCTGGAATTTGATAAGTATATAAAAATATTTAGTGGCTAGAATAAATATGTAGCTAATAAGTAAAGCCTTATCAATATTAGAACAAACTCATGAATTGTGCCTCTGGACCTTATGCCCTGAAATATTCCTTTATGCCCTATGATATTCCTGTGAAAATTCCATAACATAAATTTAATCACAAGGGAACATCAGACAGACTCAAATTGAGGGGCAGTCTACAAAAAAGACGGCCTTTCATATAAAAATGCAGAGGTCCAAAAATAAATAAAAACTGAATAATTGATCTGGATCAGTGGTTCTCAACCTTCCTAATGCTGCAGGCCTTTAATACAGTTTCTGTGGGTTGTGACCCACAAGTTGAGAACTGCTGCTCTAGATTAAAGGAAATAAAAATAGTCATGACCAATGCTGTGAATTACCCACAGCTTGTAATGTATTACAGACCTGAAAAGCATTAGGATAAGTTTTAACATTTAAATAGACTACAGATTAGATAATACACTGCCTCAATAGCAGATTTCCTGATTTTGTTAACTGAACTATGTTTTGTAAGAGAATGATTTTGTTCCTAGGGACTTGTCTTAGAATTATTGAGGTTTAAAGGAGCATGGTATTTCAAGGTGACTTTCTTCACACTGTATCCTCCTAGAGGCTTCTAATTAATACTGTCTTCCTGTTTAAATGCTTCTAAACGATGGTCAGGTGCCACTTTAGCCAAATGTTCCTTAGTTTCTCCATTCCTATTTTGTTTTACATGATGTTCCCCTAAAAGCTTGGAGGTTTAACTAATCAATTAACAATAAATAATAAATAAATTTTTAAAATTCTACTTTATTAAAAAATAAGTAAATAAAATTCTATTTTGATAAAATATGAGATTATTAAAACTGTGACTATATGCAGTGTACTCAGTACTATTATGAAATCAATTTACAATTATACTTTCCTATGAAAGATAAATCACAACTATAGCCCAGGATGAAAGAGGGAAGAGGAGGGGGATGGGATGGGAGGGGGGAGGTGTAATGGAGGGAGGGCAAACGGTGGGAGTACACCTATGGTGCATATTGCAAGGGTACATGTCTAATCTATTAAGTATAGAGTATAAATGTCTTAACACAATAATTAAGTCAATGAGGTGAAGGATATATTAACTAGTTCAATATAAGCATTCCAAACTGTATAAAAAATCAGCACATTGTACCCCATAAATGCATTAATGTGCACATGATCTATGGGTTTATGACTTAGTAAATAAGAAATAATAATTAAGTAAGTGAAGTAAAGGCTATGTTACCCAGTTTGATGTAAGCCTTCCAAATTTTATATAAAATCAGCACATTCTACCCCATAAATGCATTAATGTATGCAGATGATTTAATAAAAAAATTGTTACTAGGAAAAAAATAAAAGGATCTCAAATAGAAAAAAATAATAAAAATTTTTTAAAAAAAGAAAAAATTGAATTAGACAATAGCTTTTCTAGGCAAATGTCAACATTATTATCCCATTCCTGATTTTTTGGAAGCACAGTGTAGAACTTTAAATGTATTTTCTCTTTTTTATAGTTATCATAAAGTTTCTTAGCTACATTTTCCTTTCCCTACTTTACATTATTATAAGAATAGTATATTATATAGCATACAAGTATATATGTATATGTAAACAATTGATTATATATATAAACAATTAACATATAATTATATATATAAACAGTTGATTTAATATATATGATATATATTAATAATAATATAAATATATATAGTCAACTGTCTATATATGTATATAATTGTATGCTGTATTATATATAAATATATATTTATATATATAAACAGTTGATTAATATGTATAATCAATTGTTTATTCTATGAGTAAGGCTTCCAGTCAAACAGTAAACTATTAGCTGTTAAGTTTGGGGGAAGTTAAAAGTAAGATACAGATTTTCCACTTCAAAAGAGAAGGTTCTCTAACCCCTATGTTGTTCAGAGGTCAACTAAACTATGTCTTATCAAGCTTTAATGCAGTTGTTTAGCAAGTATTTATTCCCCTTACACTCTGCTAAGAGCTGAGAATACAATGAGGCCAACTAGATTGTTTCAATCCTTAAAGAAATTACAAAATGAATGTAAATATGATAACGTTAATAGGAAATTAAAACACACAGCATAGAACAAATGGTACAATTGAAGAAAATGCCTTAGGAGCCTGTGACCACAAAAAAACAAGCCAAGTGTTCAGGGTTAATTAAAATAAGCTGATACACAAAGCCTAACAAAAGTCACCAAATTTTCTAGGAGGGAAAAATACTTCAGGCTAAAAAATAAATGTGGCAAAACAATAGTTATAAAAGAGCATGGTTAAATCCTGAGAATATCAGATATCTGAGACAGGAGTGAAGGATGGAAATATTAGCAGAGATAAAATCCTAACAGGCCATTGTGCTGGATTGAGGAGCTTGACTCTGAGGACGAGGAAGAGGCAGGAGGAGTTTTAAGAAATGGAGGAATGAGGTTTCATTTGCCTTTTGGAAAACTTCACTGATTGTTTAACAAATGGTGCTGGGTGAGCTGGCTGGCAACCTGTAGAAAACTGAAACTGGACCCACACCTTTCACCATTAACTAAGTTAGACTCTCACTGGATTAAAGATTTAAACTTAAGACATGAAACCATGAAAATACTAGAAGAAAGTGTAGGGAAAACATTTGAAGAAATTGTTTCAAGAATTGCAGGTTATGTCTCTGACAAAGGTTTAATAACCAGAATCCATAGAGAATGTAAACATATTAGCAAGAAGAAAACAAGTGATCCCATCTCGGGGTGGGCAAGGGATTTGAAGAGAAATTTCTCTAAAGAAGAATGGTGCTACAGATATATGAAAAAATGCTCACCATCCTTAATCATCAGAGAAATGCAAATCAAAACTACTTTGAGATATCACCTAACTCCAGTGAGATTAGCCTATATCACAAAATCTCAAAACCGGAGATGCTGGCGTGGATGTGGAGAAAAGGGAACACTCCTACACTGCTGGTGGGATTGTAAACTAATACATTCCTTTTGGAAAGACATCTGGAGAACACTTAGAGAACTAAAAATAGATCTGCCATTTGACCCTGCAATTCCTTTATTAGGTATATTCCAAGATGACCAAAAATCGCATTACAAAAAAGATATTTGTATCAGAATGTTTATTGCAGCCCAATTCATAATTGCTAGGTCATGGAAGAAGCCCAAGTGCCCATCAATCCACGAATGGATCCACAAACTGTGGTATATGTACACCATGGAATACTATGCAGCCATAAAGAAAGATGGAGACTTTACGTCCTTCATGTTCACATGGATGGAGCTGGAAAATGTTCTTTCTTAGCAAAGTATCACAAGAATGGAAGAAATAGTATCCAATGTACACACCCCTATTATGAAACTAATTTATACCTTTCATATGAAAGCTATAACCTAATAACAGCCTAAGAATATGGGGAGGGGGGAGGGAGAAGGAAGGGAGGTATTGGGTGGAGGGAGGGGGATTGGAGGGATCACTTCTGAGGTTTATCTTACAAGAGTGCAAGTGAATCTTTCTAAGAGTAGAATGTGAACGTTTTAAAATAGTAACTAAGAAAATTACATGAATGCTATGTTAACCAGTTTGATGGAAGTGTTTCGGATTATGTGTGAAAACCCCACACAGTACCCCAGAAGTGCATTAATGTACATAGTTACCATTCAATAAAAATTAAAAAAATAAAAATAAAAAACTTCACTGATTGACTGGCAGCCACTCTGAACACTTGTGAAAGATAGACTTTAAATGTATATTTGGAATCTCTTATTCAACTCTTAGAATTAGATATAATTTATAATTCAGACTATGTTGGACTTGCAGAAAAGTAATAAAGAAAAGTGTGCTGAATATTGCACAACACTCTCAGAGGGCGCTGCAGCAACAGCCCACAATCAAATATATGAAATTCTTTTCATTGAATGCATAAATTTTTACCTTAAACAGGACTAATCAGTTCAGATCAGATTCGTCATTAAATGAACTAAGGTGAAATGTTTAGCTGTCAGGACATTTTGATTTCAGAATTGCCAATGAGGAATTTTGGATGCATATAAGTAATGATAGGGGCACACAGGAAGGTAGCATCTATTAGTCTGGAAGCCAAGGCAAGCATCGGTAATAATTATCACATTGACATTGCAGTAGGATAATAATGATTTACAATGTTGAGAAAAGCATCCGTAGAATGTATTTGATTCGTTGGCTGTCCTTTAACTCTGTGTCACTGTTAAATATACTTTGCTCTCCTACTCTGCACTGGAAAATTGTCTACATGTTTTACTACACACTAGATTTTTCTTGGGTATAAATTATATGTTATATTATAACATGAAGCAAATTGCACTCTGCAGTTTTTTGTAACCCATCCACTCAGTATCCTGTTAAACTATTTTCACAGTATATTCATACAGCTCTACTTAAAATAAATCATATCTTCATTAAGATCTGGTGATATGCCTGTGGATATGCCTGTGGACTGTGTGTTATAGCATAACAGTTGAGAATACTGGGGTATGAAATGGATTGTTGGATGGGGCACGATTCCATTCAGGAAAGCCAATTCGGAATAATCATTCAGTAATCACAGAATTAGATGATCAGAGCCTTCACTGGGGTAACCGCAGCAGTTCTCTTTGACCTTGAAGCAAAGAAGTATTCTGCCCTCACTAAACCATATGGAGTTTAAAAAAAATAAAAATAAACACATTGTTTAACTGGGGAAAGATAAAGTACGCATTTATAATTGGAGATATTTTGGAATGTTTTTTGTAGGACGAGAACTTTGTCCTGAATCTTGAAGGATTGATAGTCTGTGGGTGAAAAGGATAAGGTGGATAAATCTAAGGGAAAGATAAGAACAAAAGTTCAAGGCATATCTAAATGAGATTTGTATGATTACAAACATGAAGTCACATTAAGAAATTTTATTTTATTCGGCAAGTAATGGAGCTAATTCACCACAATATAGAGAATAGATTAAAATCAAAGATGTAAATATCAACATTTATTCAACATATGAGACAGAATAGAAATTAAACATAGGATATTAAAATATCCTCAGCTATTCTGTCTATAAGATTTATTTTGTATATACTCCATCTATTTTGAAATATGTCAGAATACAGATGTACTCACTAATGTTAAGAAAACCTTGACAACCGAGGAAGAGAAGATTCTCCTGCTTCTATGCCTGATAACAGTCACCAAAAAAAAAAAGAAAAGATTACAATTTTGTACAAAGATCATGTCAAACTTACTCCAAAAGCTACTCCTACAACTGCTTGTCCAACCTCAAAATGGTGTCACCCTTGTTATTGATCTTTGTAGCCAAGAATAATTATTCCAAAATAATTATATGATCCTCAGCATTTTTTCCTTTAATAACTTCAGTCTTCATTTACCTCCTTGAATACACACACAGTTTATGATGACATGTGCACTACCACTGTAATGCCCTATTTCTGAAAAAAAAAATTTTTTTTCAGAGAATCTGTTATTTAAGTTGACACTACATCCCCATGTATGTAGCATGTCTAGTGTTTATGTCAGTGTTTATGTATGTATTCTGCAGCCTCATTTTCTGGAATTTAAGAATTCAATTCAAAGGAATTTTCTGGATAGCAAATCTACTGTAAACCCTTTAGCATGACTTCCCATTCTGCGTTAGAAATATATAGCCATCTTTTCCCAAAATAAAAGCAGCAAGATGATGTGTTCCTTGGCTCATGGAGCAGAAGGTCTCTCTTGAGGCTGTCTGCTACATTGCCATGTCTTCTTAGTGATGAGTGCTTCCACTATTTGCAAACTTTTTCAGGGAAAAATAATTTACTTTCAAGGTGCTTTATACTGTCATTAGATTTCCCATTTGTGTTCAGATGTGCCACATTCCTGAGCATGAGATGCTATCACTGGTTTTCCCTGAAGTTAGGAACCAAGAAGGAAATTGCTTTCCACAGAACACTGACTTACTGCCCCTTATGTGTGTTCCTTACATAAGAATGTTCCAGCCAACCCTTATTTTATCCTACCTAACTTTTTACCATGGACATGGAGACAAGTAGCCTATTAGGGTAACCACACTTTAACCGCAGGTGTCAAAGACAGTATGACATTATGATGCTAGAATAAACATGAGCAGCTCTGAACACTGGTCACTGACATTAAAATTTTGATATGATAATAAAATGTTCTTTCTTTTATCCTTTTAGGAGCAGTATTCAGTAGACTCTGAGATACATGTGTTTGTCCATGGACTAAAATACCACCAAAGTGGTATTTAAAATAAAATACCAAAAGTTCCTCCCATTTCATAAATCAAGAACAAATCTCTTCTACCATGGCTGCACTCCACTGTACACTGAGACCATCTGATGTGTTTTAAAACAATGTACTTCAAGCATTCTGGCATATATAACTGAAGCTGGTACAGCAGGCCCTGAAATAACATCCTTTTCTTCAGGGTCATTTCCTTACAACGTTGATGAGAAAAAGAAAATGGTAAAGTGATGTGTGTGTGGATTTTGCATCTACTCCCCCGTCAGCCTGGGTTTTCTCCAGGTACCTTGGTTTCCTCAGATATTGCAGAGATGAGCTCAACAGGTGGACAGTGTGTCTAGATGGCCCGGGTCTGAGTGAGTGCGGGTGGCTAAGTGTGCCCTGTGATGGTCGGTGTCCTGTCCACAGTTGGGTCCTGCCTTCCACCCTGAGCTCCTGGGATAGGCTCTGACCCCTGAAACATTTAACTGGAATAATCAGGTAAATAATTTACCTTAGTGGGTTTTATTACTCTTTTTAAAATGTGTTTGTAGCTCACATTTATTTCAATGTCTAATATAGAAATATTTTAAGTCTCTATTTAGAAATTTGGTGATGGTATTTGACTTTGGTCTTGGGTTCAGCCAAGTATTTACTTTACTGCATGACTAATCAGCATTTATCCAGTCAGCAAAATGGATACATTCTCATAGAGAAAATTTCTTATGATCTGTGGCGCAAAAGTACATGTAATGTGTTTTCAGGCTAATCTAGACTCTGTCAACTCCTCAGCAACAGTATCGTCAATATATTTTGTACCTACTTTTAGGGATTTTAGAGGTCAACAATCATAGTGCACCCTAAGTCCTAATCTCATGACAATGGTCTTTTGAGAAGGGGCAAAGCTGAAATATTTTAAGAGTGAGAATCCATGTGAGTCCTGCCATCCCCCGAGTTGAGGCTACATGAGTAGATTAAGTTTTATTGGCCCATCAGTTTACAATGAGTAGCAAACGGATAAAACAAAACCCAGTCAGTCCTTTTTAACATCCTGAATAGGTTCCTAGAAACTAGGACTCTAATAAAGATAACAAACAGCCAAAGCTATTTTTCCATAACATAACTGATATAAATGAGTTAGGTTCCTTGTGGCATATTTCTGGGCACAACACCATCACCAAATTTCTAGATAGAGACTTAAAATATTTCTATATTAGACATTGAAATAAATGTGAGCTACAAACACATTTTAAAAAGAGTAATAAAACCCACTAAGGTAAATTATTTACCTGATTATTCCAGTTAAATGTTATCAGTTATCAGTTATTCTGATCCCCCTGGAGTGAGTTTTGTGTATGGTGTGAGATGAGTTTAAGGTTCATTTATTAGCGTAAGAGTGGGCAGTTTTACTAATACCATTTATTGTAAGTGATTATCCTTTTTCCATTGTATATTCTTGGTGTCCTTACCAGAGTTTAGTTGACTGTAAATACATAATTTATTTCTTGCCTCTCTATTCTGTTCTATTTGTCTGCATGTCTGTTTTTAGCCCAGTACAGTTCTGTTCGGGTTACTACAGTTTTGTGCTATAATTTGAAATCATAGTGTGATGCCCCAGCATTGCTCTTGTTTTCTCAATGTTGCTTTGGCTATATGGGATCTTGTTTGGTTCTGTACAAACTTTAGAATGGTTATTTCTATTTCTGTGAAAAATACCATTGTAATGTTGATAGAGATTTCATTGAATCTGTAGATAGCTTAGGGTAGTATGGATATTTTAGCAATATTGTCTTCCAACCCCTGAACACTGGGTCTTTCCATTTATGTGCATCTTCTTTAATTTCTTTAATCATATTTTGTAGTTTTCAGTTGTTTCACCTTCTTCATTAAGCTTATTATTAAACATTTTATTCTTTTGGTGTGGCTTTTTATTTATCATTTTTGTTGCAGAATGTTACTGGGGTAAAAATGTTTTGGTGACATGAATTAATTTTGTACAGTTTGAGTTATAACACAAAGTTATAAATATACCCACCACCTGGATAGTGTGCATTATACCTTTTAGGTGTGAATTTACCCTTCCCACCTGCTTGCTTTCCCTTCCGTTTTACTACCAAATATGCACGAGTATTGATTGATTAGTTCCAATTTAATTGTGAGTACACATGGTGATTGTTTTTCCATTATTGTGATATTTCATGTAGAAGAAGGGTCTCCAGTTCTGTCCAGATCAATGCCATTTTAAATGGAATTGTTTCCTCAGTTGCCTTTATATTCTTTTTTAGTGTATAGAAATCCAACTGATTTTTTATGTTGACTTTGTAACCTAAAACTTTAGTAAATTTATTTATTAGCTCTAGCACTTTTTGTGGAGTCGATAGGATTATTCGTATACTTTTTTTTTTTTTTTTTTTTTTTATTGAAGGGTAACTATGTACATTAATGCACTTCTAGGGTACAGTGTGGGGTTTTCACATGCAATCTGAAATACTTCCATCAACTGGTCAACACAGCCTTCATGTCATTTTCTCAGTTATTGCTTTAAAACATTCACATTCTACTCTTA